>DVVJ01000947.1:0-12722 GCA_018234505.1 Junonia neildi neildi | reverse complement strand
TAAGTTATTATTTTAGAGGATAATGCCATTAATATACGTTACCGTTCGGTGCGGTGCGAAAATAAATTGTCTCCTTTTGATGACGTGATTAAATATTCATGATTTCGAATAAATCGGGTCTGAGGTGTACGTATAGGATTTTAAGGTTGTCCAAATTGCCTTGATGCCGTATTAAAGGCGTATGGGATGTGGAAAAGAAAATTTTTCGCATAATAAAAGGCTGAGCACCCGTCGTATCCATAATATTTTATAGTTATTATGGTTCACCTTCGCGAATTTTTAAAGGAAACACTAATCTTGTAATCGTGTAGGAATCGTGGGATCAGAATAACAATGTCAATAGTAAAGGGTTAAGTGCTTTTATGTGAGGATCCGCGGCTTCCTCTCATGTTATGTTTATTGATAGTAGTAAGAAATCTGCCTGTTTTTTCGATGAACAAACATATAAGCTATGTTACTGTTAAATCGATATATCTATCTTCAGTAGTTTCTGTGCAGTAGACGTACAAATACTCATCTATCCTCAAATTTTCTTCATAGTACCTACAAGGACGAAGGTGTGATATTAATTAATTGTAACATTATTATTATTGATAATAAAATTAATATTGTCATTAAAATGTAGTTTCTTTGGAAAATTCCTACCGATATTTTAATTTTAAAACAATAAAAAAATTACACAATTTTATATCACGTTCAGGTCACGATGTGGATACTGTTATTACTCTTCATGCCATACGTGGCTAGCCAGCAGCCATGGGTGCCATTTTCGGAGCTGAACGATGACCTCCGCTACCCTTGTAGGTGTAGAGCAAGAAACAAGCATGTGTTGGTTCTTAGAATATTAATCCGTATTGGAGTAGCGTCAAGAATTAAACTGTTTAAACTATATTTTTTCTTCTATGAAAAGACAAACAGTTGGACAGCACGAGTTTGTTAGTTTAGTTTCATTCGAATTACGAAAAATAATGGGCAAATAATTTTTCTGCGGAATAATTATTAATTACATTTCGGTGAAAATTTTATGTATCGTTAGTAATTCCACCCGAAAACCAATTCTTGTTAATAACGTTAATCAATTAATTCCGGAGCTCGCAGGCATGTTTCGCGATTTAACGCAAATTTTCATCGGTTCATTTAGCAGTTACGATAATACTGGTTTATATAATTACAATAATGTAATACGCGTATTAGTTTCATAGAATGTTATATCACCGGTTACCCGGTAATAAAATAAGTCCAATATTTATGTTTGATATTCCATTATTTGTAATCCATCATAAGCGCTCCTCCTATGTCATAAGATGTGTTATTTACTTCTAGCTAATTGTTGTCTAATTGTGCCTTAATAGTCAGAAAATGAAAATCTATCATTGGTTAGTTTTTACAGACTTTCACCATGAAAATAACCCTAACTGTAACCGAAGAAAAATTGTCTTCCAAATTATTATTATTTTTTGTTTGTAAAAGCATCAAGTGAACGTCGATATAAATAAGACAAAATAATGGAATAATAATTAGTTTATTGTGGAAACTTCTAAAGGAACATGTGTTTCCATCAATTTTATGAGATTGTGTATCGATACCGTATATTGGATTTTTAGTTCAAACAGCGTGGGATAAGTTATATTTGGGGAAGAATTACGAGGGGCGATATGGGAGTGCTCGTTCAGGTGCTATACTCGTATAAAGGACATATTTATTGGATAATATCTTATGTTTACTAGTATTTGGGGTTTCCGTTCCATAAAGATCTCTTTGTTCTCGAGAATTTGTCTTACCAACTTCATTTAAATACGTATTTAAATGGTGTTGGTTTAACGATAAACAGCTATTTAATCGATTCAGTTTTTCATATCGGTAGTAACTGTGTTACTTTTACCTTCTAATAAAATGTTAACAATCCATTTTACATACAATTTTTATATCTTAATTTTTCTTATTTTTCAGATATTCTCGCCGTATGGTCTACCACTAAAAGAGTTAGACTTTTCTCACAACAGCCTACGACGTCTACCTGATCGCCTTTTAGCGGGCATTCGTGGGAATATCACAAAAGTGGTCCTAGCCGATAATTTACTTGGGGACAATCTGAATCCAATATTCTCTACTGCGGAGTTTCACAATTTACCCGCCTTGGAGGAACTGGATTTGAGTGGAAACAATATTAGAGGGTTGGAAGAGGGACTCCTGATTGGATGTGATGTTTTAAAAGTAAGTTTTATGCTTTTAACGTTATGTATCACGGTATCAAAAGCATGCAATCTTGCCAAAATGTATGAAACAATGAATTGTGAAACACTAAATTTTACCATCGAGCGTAAATTATTATTTCAAAAGTATTACCATTGTTAGATTTTGAACTATTTTAATTTTAGCATTCTTTCTTCGACTTCCAGTATTCGTAAGGTAAAAGTAATGAAAATATAATATTGCGAGTAAAAGGCAACAAGCGGAAATTTTTCTCTTCAATAAAATTCACCGCTAAATATAAAACCTTTTCACAACGAACATTCCAACTTAAAATATTTCCAGCGAACGCTTAAAGTAAAAAATTCTTTCAGGTATTACGCCTCGACCGTAACAATATGAATTTCGTTCCATCTTCCTCACTCAACGGCCCGCAGTCATTAAAAGTTCTCTCGCTCAGGGAAAACAGAATAGGTAAGTTGGTTTTTTCCCAGTTCTATTACAGCCGTAACTCTTTTGACAAGTTGTTAGAAACTTTTGCAAGTTCGCCTGTATTTTAAGGCTATACTTAAATACTTATAAATTTAGGCCCAGAGAGTTTAAGTTTGTACAGAAAATGCTCGAATGACTTGGTAAAGTTTGGCACGGAAATACCTAAGCAATATAATACATATTGGTATTCGTTTTATTTGAAGAAGCTGAAATTACTTTCCTTTTGTAGTCAGCATAAAAATATGATAAAAATATATTCATTATTCCTTCACAATTTCAGGCACAATACGGCAAGCGACATTCGTATCACAGAAGACACTAGAGGAAATTGATTTGCATGGAAATATGGTTTCGACGATCGAGGGCGGCGCGTTTATTAGCTTGAGCGAACTACAAAGCCTCGATCTCGGTCGTAACAGGCTCTCGAAGTTCAACAGTGATGTCTTCCAAGGAATCGAGAACTTGGAAAAATTGGACCTCTCCGAGAATTTCATAGCTGACTTCCCGACAGTCGCTCTCAAATCATTCGCGAGCCTGAAAAATTTAAATCTATCCAGCAACATGATATCGGTAATTAGCATATTGTAAAGAAATAAATTATTATTAATTTTATTCAAGGATTTGTGCATAATTTAATTAATTAGGCGCTACTAGTTTAAGTTTTAGAATATCAGTTATTGTACAATTTATTAATTAATACAGATCTTAATCATAATAGGTCACACAACTTGAAAATTTAATGTAGTAGGTATACAAATTGAACACCTTTTTTAAGGGCTATATTTATAGGAAGACTTCAAAATATTACGCAGCATAATTAATTTACTTAAATAAATATTTTATTAAGTAAATTATACAAAATGTTTATTTATTTATACAACTTTATTAACAGTAGTTTATAACCTAAAAAACGATAGTAATTAATTTAAATATTTTAAAAATATTTATTTATTACGTTTCAGAATATGGATCCAAGCCATCTCAACTCTTTGACCTCGTTGCAAGTGTTGGATTTAAGTAGAAACAACCTGGTGAAGCTGTCTCCGGGAACTTTTGTTGGTCTAACAGATCTGCGTTATTTGGACGTTGGAGTTAATTCTCTGCGAACTGTATGTATATTATGAATTATAAAAAAAAACATTAATTTTTACTTGAATATTGTAACCTTGTTTTATGTTGTTTTAAAAGGCAATTGTGCTATCTAAAGAATAGTTGGTAATGCTAAATTTATCTACTACTTTCACAGATTTAGGAAATATTATTACATTGTTTAGTCTAATTAATTAAATGATTTGGTTACAGGTGGAGGACGACGCATTTGACGGCTTGACAAGTCTTCAAACTCTTCTGCTAAGAGATAATAATATTCTACTTATCCCGACAACTGCATTATCTCGATTACCAAGTCTGACGTCAGTTCATTTGGGCTTCAATAGAGTGACAGCACTTTCAAGTGATATCCTGCGAGCAGTCTCGGATAGAATCAATTCCTTAGTGTTATCAAGAAACGTGATAAGAGAACTACCACAAGGCGCTTTTGAACATTTTAAAAATCTGAGACATTTGGACTTATCAGGAAATCTCTTAAATTCAATATCCTCGGAAGTGTTCAGTGGATTGGAAATGACGCTGGAATTTTTATCTTTGAATCAAAACAGGATATTGGGTTTCACCGGACAACAACTTAAATTTATAAACCTTTGGTTTTTAGATATTTCTGGAAATCAAATTTCTGAAATTCCTGTTGACGCTTTCCAATCTATCCCGAGCTTGACTCATCTCAATATGAGCCATAATTTACATATTAAAGTTTTACCACAAACTGTATTTAATCATAATGACGCACTGACATCAGTCGATATAAGCCATGTTGGATTAGAGGCACTTCCGGTCAACCTTTTTTCAAAAAACCACAATTTGCAAGAGATTTACTTATCCCATAACAATTTACAAGAGATATCAGAGGGTACCTTTAAAAACCTTAAAAATTTAACACATCTTGATCTTTCATATAATTACATAGTAACGATAAGAACCCCAGCATTTGTGAATGTTATGTCTATCCAATATCTATCTTTAAAAGGAAATCAATTAAACGCATTTAAAGGAGAATTCTTTAATACTGGAACAAGCTTAGAAGTCATCGATGTTTCCGATAATCAGTTAAGCTACCTATTTCCTTCCTCATTTAAAATTCATCCTCGACTTAGGGAAATCATACTTACAAACAATAAGTTCAACTTCTTCCCTTCAGAATTGATAAGTACTTTACAATATTTGGAACTGGTGGATTTATCTGGAAATGCTCTGAAAAATGTTGACGAACTTGATTTTGCTCGTCTTCCGAAACTGAGATCAGTTTTGTTAGCAAGGAATGAGCTTGAATCTGTTAGTGAAATGGCATTCCATAATTCGAGTCAGATTCAACATTTAGACCTTTCATACAATAAGATAGATCGTTTAGGGGACAGGTTATTCGAAGGTATTATTAGATTAGAACACCTTAATTTGGGTGGAAATCTTCTTACGGAGCTACCAGATAATGTTTTTGATAGATCGAGACTTCATATGTTAGAATCAATTACTCTCAGTCGTAATCTATTCGAACAAGCACCACTTAAGGCTTTACAAAAGCAATACTTTTTCGTATCATCAGTTGACTTGTCACATAATGAAATTGTTGATATTCCAGCAGAAGACAGTGTGATGGTCAATATAAAAAAATTAGACCTTTCGTTTAATCCTCTCTCTGAGAAAACTATTAGTAATGTTTTAACCGAACCAAAAACTGTTAGAGATTTAAACCTTGCGGGGACTGGAATAAGAACAGTTGGACAATTAGAAACACCATTTTTATATAGGCTCAACCTGTCATTCAACAATATTACAAAATTATCTGAGAAAACTTTTACCAGAACTACCTTATTGGAATCCTTAGATCTCTCTCATAACCAGATTGGAGACATATCTAATTCACTTTCAATTTCATGGCCAAAATTAAAAAATCTTCAAAGATTAAATATTTCAGACAATCCTATTATAATGGTATTAGAAGGTAATTTTGAGGGTCTTTCATCACTACGTATATTAGATATGAGAAACTTAGAGAAATGTACAAAAATTGAAAAGAACGCTTTTAGAACGTTGTCTAATTTAGTGGAACTTCGTGCTTATGGATACCCAAGATTGGGCTATTTTGATGTACAAGGCGCCTTACAGTACGTTCTAGCATTAGAAACATTAGATGTGGAAGTAAAAGACACTAATATTGGACCTGATCAACTACATTCAACCTTGCATCCACGTCTTGAAGAACTAGGATTGAGAGGAAACCGATTAAAAACAGTGTCTTCAGGTGTACTTGCTGGTCTCAAAGCACCAGCTATTATAGTTAGATTGCGAAATACTTCCGTTTCAAGTCTTCCACCGGCCTTATTATTCCCTCTGCCACGTTCATCCCGCATAACTATCGATGTAGCTGGAAGTCAACTATCCACTTTGCAACCACAACTTTTGGTTGCACTTGATGATCGCCGAGCAGATTTGTCAATGTTTGGGTTGGATACAAACCCAATCCGCTGTGATTGCAATTCAAGAGCTTTGAGGCGTTGGATACCAACTGTAGGCATCGAAGAAGTCCGATGTAACTCTCCTGACCACTTATCTGGATTTTTACTTGTTGAGATCGGGGATGATGAATTGTCCTGTGATAGTAAAAGAAGAACGACAGCTACATCTTCTTCAAGTGCTTCAACAACGTCGCCGCCACGGCTTGTACATCGCACCTCTGCAGAACCTGACATTATTTGGTCAGTTGCGCCGTCACATGAACGACCAAAGGTCGCAGGTGAGCCTAAAGGCGCTCCTGTTATTGGTGTAGCCACATCAACGAACGACGATAATTTGATAATTGGAATAGTTGGTGGAGTAGTTGCGTTTATAGCTATACTTATTGTTGCCATATGTATTGTACGGTTGCGGATGACAACAACATCATACAGAGGTGGTCCATTAGCGAATAGTCCGGGTGCTGGTGCAGCACCTATGTGGGGGGCGGCATGGCCAGGTTATGCAGCTACTTTGCCCCCACCATCATTGTCCACCGCTACGTTGCCTCACAAAGTCCAAGGCGGTCCCGGATCAGTTCGGTACTTAGCGCCTCCGCCGCCAGCTCCATACTTTATAAGCTTGCCACCTCATGATGATAAAATCTATCGGTAAAATAAGTCTCTTAATTCTATTTTTAATTAGTGTTATAAAATGTAACGTGTAAATAGTTTACTAATAAATTATTATTGGATGTGGTCCTCTCGAAAATGACGCTTGTAATTTGTGCTTTGTTTGAATAACAGTAGAGTGTTGTCCTTTATTCCTTAAATATACATATTATTTTGTTAATTACTCCGTACGTTGTATTGGTTGTTACATACAGTTGAGCTCGGGCTAGGTTTGAATTATCTAGTCACAAGTCGCAAGTCCATGAGATTGCTTAAACAGATTTAGATACAGCACGAATTTTGTATAAAATAATTTATTAATTATAGTACTTCTTAATTGTAACTTACTTTAAGCTTCTAAAATAATGATAGTATAGTGTATTTTTAATAATTATAGAAAATAAAAATTATAAAAATTAAATAATTGTGTGTCATTTACAACTGTTTATTTCGCTGAACTTCGTTTTAATATTAACGATCTCAATTCCATCTAGGTTTACATTGTATATCAAGTACCTGTTATACAATGAATGGAAATAAAATGAGGTATAATTCATATTGATGCTAACTATATTTAAGTAAATCCGCAGGTGAATACTAGTAATATGAATGGCGGTTATATGGGTCACTCAGAATAAATCGCTAAATGCAATGGTAGCACATGGATATCAGAATCGCGACATGGAATTGCAATTTAGCGTCACCTGTACTGCGGATTAGAGGATAGGCCTCCGGAAATATTTCAAAAATTTAAATCTACGGGTATTTTTTTTGTTCATTTTTATACAGCATCCTCTGTTATACGCATAGGTGTTCCTACAAAAATTCCTTCATCAATTAAAGTAGAAGATAATGTTACACATATACACAGCTCAAATTCATTTACATGACTCACTAAATTAGGTTATTTATAAAACGTGCCAAATATCACGTTAACGTTTTTTCGTCGCGTGAAATAAATTTTCACGTAGTCATTATACGGTATCGTGTTCCTTGAACCATAAAATATAATTTATAACGAATATAATTGATAAATTGATAAAATGTGAAGCTGGGATGATGTTTACAATATATGAATATATTCAGCGTATTCCAGTGAAACACAAATGAATCATTATTTTCAATTGAAGATTGACTGTATGAGTATGCAAATATACGGCATATACAAATAGAAACTATTTATCGGAACGTGATAGGTTTGGTTTAGTACAATCGTTTGGATAAACATCGACAACGATTGTTTACGAAGCAATAGTTACGGCGTGTTTTGGTTTGAACTTTGAATACTAATATTTGGATACTAATATTTATGTGTGACTTTTTCTGTGAGAGTACCAAACAAAGAGCAAGGCGACGACCTCATGATAAGTGTTTACAACAGCAGAGCACATGGATGTGATGTTGGATTAAGACAAATACACGATGAAATAGAATAAAAGTAATGCAAAATTAAAGAAGAAGGAAGTAGAAATAGAGCCTAAAATAAAATATATTTGAGACTAACGTTCCGATAATTTTTACCCGTGTATACATATATATGGGAAAAATAATAATTATATGAAACAGAAATGTACCCACATTTTTTCAGATACAAGATAGAACAAACACACTGCGAAGTGTATTTATGGTCGCTATGTTTACACTGGTGCATGTACCAGTGTAAACATTCCAAAATGGAAAACAACGATACAAATTATTGTCGTTCGGTCGAGAAATATCTGAGTGGGTGTTGGCTAGCACTCGTCGGTTTTTATTTAGGTTTTGGGCCGGCTGGACCTGCTTATAGGTTGCATGATATTTGAGTTGCCATTCAAGACTGTATAAAAGATGTGCCAAACACTAGAAGGTAGGTAGAAACCATAATAAACACATAAAACTAAAACAAAATTGATATTGTAGTCACCTTAGTTTTTACGACAGGTATAAAGAAATTCAGAAATAAAGCATGAAAAAAACATATTATAATAGGTGTTTAAAAATATAAAACTCGTTTAAAAGAGACACATTAATATGGAAATTATTCGTAATGTCTATTTAACGCAAATCTGAGCTGAATGCTTAAAGGATTTTTATGAGACAATTTTTGTGTAATCTCACGCGTGGCAGCACATTGTGCAGAGTCGGAGAAAATGGGAATCCTACGCTAGTTCCGTAGAATTTACACCACATAAACACAAATTGCATCCACAGTTAGCGCATGGAAACATTTTTCAAATAAATTAAAATTTATATTTTAAATCCTTAAATCTTGTGCGAATTGCGTTTAAAGTGCCGGCGTAAATTCAACTTATACCACTTCTCTTTGATATAAAGTATTATAAGTATTTTGAGAGAACAGTTGTACAAAATAAAAAGTTGCATAGCAAAATTTAATACTTATATTGATGTCAATGATAAACTGGAAAAACGAAAACCGAAGCAACAAAATATCAATGAAAGCAGCTTTTAAAGGTTAACGTATTAAGATTTTATATAAAGTAATTTTCAGAGGCAGATATAATTTCCGTGCAGTTAAAATTAGAAGAAATGGCATCATATTTACTTATTAACTGCTTTACTAATTTAAGGGGCAGGCCCTTTTACAAGTTTAAGGGAAACATTTTTTTACTGCTTTAAAAAAAAACGTTTGAAGCACTCAAACCTCATTGTGTTTAATAATTCCTAACATCCGGTTATGAGAATACGAAAAGAACGGACCGGAAAGAAATTTCAATTGTATTCTCATATTGTAGAAATTATATCGCATACTCCGCCATTTCTGTTATTACATTCTACGAGTATTCTGATGTACTGGCACAGTATTGTGAAGTTTCAGGAATGACTAATATTTTTTCTTTGAAATCTCTTGGAGTTCATATAGCAAATGTTGAAATTGTTTGACGGTTTCAGCAGGCTCTACCAGCTTAAAATCACTTAAATTTTAGAGATCGTTAAAACTTGTAGGTAAAGCAGGTAGCAAACTCGCATTTTGTATGACCAAATTAAGGGTAAAAAACAAAATAAACAATGTTTTTTAACTTAATTTAAAAGACGAAATGCATGCACACGTCTTCAGACATTCTGAGATGATTTCATCACATATTCCTGTATTGTCTAGTTGGCACGTAAGTTATTATCCTCCGTGTTCGAACAAAGAAGGGGATTGAATTACTGATTGGATGTAGAATAACATGTAAGTGTTACCTATTCAAGCGAGTCTAAAGGCAAAACACATACCTACGAGAGCACTTTACGACGTCACAAGCCGACATTTAGCCGTGAAAATCTATAATGTGCATCGTGAGAAAATCACGACGTGACGACATTCGCATTAAAACTAAACCTACTACTTTACTTATAAAATATTGGAGCACAATGTTAATTATGCAAAATCGTCGCTATCGTGTTTTAGTTCATTTTAAAAGTTTTTGATTTTCACATTAAAAGCTAGTTTTGCTCAAAACTCCTGAGTACTTAATTTCAGGAGTAATAAACACAACAAAACATAATAAACTCTTTTAGAGGGACAAACTATTATCATTAACTCTGTATTTTTCCAAGAGTCGCCTAAACATTAAAGTTCACTTTAATTTCGTATCGTAAATACGAAAATATACTCCAACTATTTCACGTCAGAACGTAGGATTTTACAATCATAAATAAAAAATAAATTGTCTATTGAGACTCTAATTTCATAATGTCAATTACGCATATGTATGTATGTTAACGAAACACTTAATATTCATTGTATTATGAACATCAAAATAAAACGCAGATATCAAATTTTGTATCATAACATATTTTGACTAGAAACCGGGCTAAATATCCAATAATAATTTAAATCAAATGCAACAAAAGCAATCGCTGAACCAACAATACAGCACGACACTATCCAAACAGTGCATTCAAGATATGCAATTTAAATGAAAACGTTAAGTACGCTTCAGGCTCCATTATCGGGATTTGCAATTTCATGGAATTTTCGAGACAACAGATTAATATTGTTACTACGTAGGGTTGCCACTTGTTTTTGCAGGACAAGTCCTGGCTAGAGATATGATTAAGATATTACAAACCAGGTCTCGGCGGTTTACCGCGTTCGGCCAGGTTAAAAAACACACCATGGTCGCAATCCCTACTTCTGACTTTTAGGGTATACGGGGCTGTCCGGGACAATCTTAAGTAGCGCAGCATCATAGGTTTTTTTTACAGTAAAGTGAATTAGTAATAAATATGAGCGAGATGGCCTTGAGGTGAGAACACGCCGTTTTAAACTAAATATTAATCAATTAACCCTGGCTACCACCACATAGTATTAAATTGCTAAATGTGTGTTTGAATTTAGAAAACATTATGACGAAAGCTGCGAAACATTTTAACACATTTATACCCGCCATTTAGCAGTGGAACAGGCTGGTAGATAAAGCTCCTTAACTTTCTCCTTCACCGAAAAAGAGGAAGTTGCCCAGTAGATGGACATTAACAGGCTATTATATTACATTGCAAATTATTAAAAATTTACCTCTACTTTTGTTCCCAGTTGTCCTGGTTTTTCTTGATCCTAGTTTTTAGCCCCCGACCAAAAAAGAGGGGTGTTATAAGTTTGACCGCTATGTTTGTCTGTGTGTCTGTCTGTGGCACCGTAGAACCTAAACGGGTGAACCAATTTGGATCCAGTTTTTTTATTTGAAAGAGGATTTTCTAGCGGTGGTTCTTAGACATATTATATCAAAACCGGTCCTGTCGTTTCGATGTAGCTTTTGTAGGTGGAATTTTGCAACTCAATTTTGACACAGATATCTTTAACTGATTGAGCTGAAATTTTGCATACATATTTAGTTTGGATGACAATATACGATAACATACGTGACGTCATTCTCAAATCATCAGGGCTAGCGGCATAGTTATTTTTATTCCATTTCAACAATATGGGTATTAAACGAAAGGACTTGTTAAGGGTATCAAATGAAAGGGTTTATTGTGAGTAACGTGAAAAATTATGTATGTGCATGCATGCATGCATGTTCGTGTGTGTGTATGTATAATTTATAATAAAAATATCTCCTAAGTGTTTAAGGTCCCCAGGTCGTATTGAATACGATGTCGGGGGTTTAATATTTTTTTCAAATTTACACTTGTTTCATTCGGATATGGTAGCCGTTCGTTGGTAGGTTGGTATGGTAGGAATTCGTTCGTCAATTACTGCGCGTCGCGCTCATTTCGCTCGTATTTACATGATATGATGGAATTGGTTTCAGTGTGTTGTCTGTTTATGTCTTGTAATGTAAATATATCCGTTTTAGGTGTTAGTGGCGAAATACGTTTATTATTTACGCCTAAATACGTATTAGATTTGGAATAAAGGAGTTTGTTCCATGTGTATTTGTGATAATGTAGCTAAGTGTTGATTAGTTTATTTTGTATGTATTTGGCTGAACGCAGAATAGACAAATAAGGAATTTTTAACTGATGGTAATAAGTTCAAATTAGAGCAAGTTTAACATAAAAATGTAGGTATAAAGTTTGTATTTACAAAGCGAAATCTACGTTTGAAATCTACATTTTGGAGATATGTGTCTGTAGCTTGTTGTTATATAAACAATATTAAACAACAAACAAAAAATTTAAGTGCGTTTCAACCTAAAATTTAGCCTAGCCTGCTTTACTAGTATTTTACGAACCGACATAGTGTAATATATATATAGAAAATTTAAACAACTGATAGAATTCAGTCATTTGATGAATTATTCTATATCATTATATCAAGTGAGCCGAGATGGCCTAGTGGTGCGAACACGTGGATCTTAACCAAAGGTCACGGGTTCAAACCCTGGCTAGCACCGC
>DVVJ01000946.1:0-12724 GCA_018234505.1 Junonia neildi neildi | reverse complement strand
TACAACGCTGCGACGATGACCGTCCAAATCCAAGATCAGCGGACAAGACCTATTCGGCTCCATCGTGGGGTGAGACATGGGGACGTGATATCCCCGAAACTATTCACCAACGCGATGGAGGACGTCTTAAAAACCCTGGATTGGATTGGACGAGGCGTCAACGTCAATGGAGAGTATATCTCTCATCTTCGTTTTGCTGACTATATAGTCATTTTTGCAGAGACACTGGAAGAGCTAAATCAAATGCTGAACGACCTAAATGGGTCCTCCCAACGTGTGGGTCTTGGTATAGTCTTGGACAAAACAAGTTATATTCAACAAAAACGTCATGCTGAGACCAGTACGGGTCGAAGGCGTTCTTCTCGAAGTTGTACAGGACTACATCTGCCTAGGCCAGACGATACAGCTTGGCCGACACAACTTTGAGAAGGAAGCTGATAGGATTCAGTTGGGTTAGGCCAGCCACGTCTGTAGCAAGACCGATGGACGTTGGAGCAGACGAGTCCTGTAACGGAGATCGCGTCTTGGCAAACGTAGTGTAGGACGCCGTCTGGTCCGCTGGACTGACGACATACGGAAGATTGCCGGAGCGGGCTGGATGAGGGTTGCCGAGAACCGGGATGTTTGGCGCAGACGACGACGACTCTTGATAAACTAGCTTAGGAACGTCTATCAACCTCATTTCTGGAAGAAACGTACGCTCACACATGGACCAGTTACCCTGTCTACAAACTCTTCTAGAAGCATTTATTTCCCTTCCCCCAAATTTTGAACAAATTAAAAAGGATGAACAGGTAGAATAAAAAAAAGACATGGGATCAACTTTTAATAATATGTTTATTATCATGGTTTATACCAAGACGCTTCCACTCTTATTACACTCAATTACATGTAACAGAGAATAAGACTTTACATATGTATAAAAATAGGACTGTACGAATCCTGCTTGGACTCAGAAATGCATGTTTAATGAGAAAGGAAATACAATGAAACTCTTTCCTATACACTGCCAAAATGCAATGACAAAGTTATGTGCCACTTTTAACTATACACAATGTTCTAAACTGCACATGATTTGATTTATATGCAAATCGCCTAATAATAATTGCGGAATTTTGTACATTGACTATCATATTATATGCATATCACCTATCTCTGACACAAAAATACCTAAACTCGGTATTAAATTAATAAAGAATCGAAAGATAGCAAATTAAGATTACTATTTAAAACCGGTAAAATTGGCAACAAATTGAAACAATGTAAAAAATAATAATATTATTTGTCTAAAAATCTGTACACTAACAAATAATCGACAAGACTCGGAAATAAATAAATTTACTATACAGTCTCACTTACAAAACACAGTTACAATATTATTAAATGTCTCAAGTCAAAATCGATGTCGCTCTTCGCTTATCACATAGATAAAAACCACAGCACTATTTGTCACTTACACTTTACGTCTAAATCAGCGTCCACGGAAAGAGATCTATATCTATGACTATTTACATATTTATCATAATCGTTATCACTATATTTACAGAAATCATTCCGAGCTCAGTCGATGAGCTCGCTAAGTCGGTGGCGCCCGCCGATCGTAATCTCTCCGGTAGACCTCGCGCTCGTAGTCGCGCTCGTCGTACGGGTAGTCCGCCTGCGCCGCGTAGCCGCGCCACTCCTCCGGGTACGGCCGCACGGGCGGGAAGCCCATACCGCCCGGCATCGCCGCGCCCTCGTAGTAGCCGCTGTACGGCCCGCCCATGCCCGCATACCCTCCGAACCTAATAACGGAAGGAAAATTAACATTAATAATAACCAATAACAGACCTGGCCACGCGTTGCTATGACTGCGATTAAATTCATTTAACGATTTACTTTTAAAAGATTAAACTTTTTAGAATAAGTCAAATTGATCAATCGCTGATTACCTCCTCTTGTCGTGCGGGCGCGCGTTGCGGTCGCCGCGGTACTGCCTGGGGCCGGGGTAGGCGGGCGGCGTCCAGGCGGGGTGCGCGGGGTGCGCGGCGTGCGGCGCGTGCGCGGCGTGGTCGGCGTGCGCGTGCGGCGCGTAGGGCGGGCGCACGCGCGGCGGGCCCACGCCGCCGCTGTCCCTGCGCGTCCGAGAGCGCTCTCGGTCGCGGTCGCGGTCGCGCTCCCGATCCCAGTCTCGCTCCCGGTCGCGGTCGCGCTCTCGGTCGCGGTCGCGCTCGCGGTCCCGGTCGCGCTCCCGCTCCGACCGGCTCCGCTCTCTGTACATCAAATCGTCCCGCTTCAGGCTCCCTTCCCTATCTCTGCGTTCCTTGTGTTTGTGTTTATGTCTGCAGGTATGGAAGAAGCGATGGCGATGAACGAAAAAGTTAGCGATGATAAAAAGTTATGATAGAATGTTTGTGAATTAACTGAAAAGATAAAAAGCCAGGAGTATGCATGCACTACAATGACTGAAACTACCGTTAATTATTAACACATTCAGTGTCCACAACCCATTTACTAGTTTTATTTAATTATATTACATTAATTAGGTGGGCTGTGAATGTGTTAATCGCGGGAAGATGATTTGTATAACATTTGTAGACTGGTGACATCCTCTTACCTTTCATGCCTTTTATTTTCATTCGGCTCCGGATCACATTCGCCCTCTTCTAACTTTCTTTTCACTCCAGAAGCATGTGGTACCTTTTCATTATTTTTCTCTATTTTGTCTTTTTCAACCTTTGGTCTCTTCTCTTTTCGATTATTTTCATCATGTTTTACTTCCTTTTTATATGGTTTAACATGATTATTTGAGCTATTTATATTATTTTTAGCATTTAACTAAAACAAAACAATACATTGCAATAAATATTAAACAAACACAAAATACCATTAAAAAGTCATAATCATTAAATATTGTATTTTTATCTATACAGAAATTGAATACCTTATTTTCCTTGTGTTTTCCATCCTTTTTAGGGTCAACGGTTTTCTTAAGTCCATACTTATATAACCTGTATAATTGTTTAGCATCAAAATTTGTAAATTTCGACACAAAATACCAGAGATTACTCCTCCATTCCACTTTCTTCTCGGGATCTGGGTATTCAGAAAGGCATATATCTATCTGATTTCCTATCTGTGTAAGACAAGCTCTCGTCCTAGATACTTGTTCTGTTTCTGAGAGTGTTTGATCGGGATTGTCAAGGGCGCGAAGAGCTTTCTTGACTGGTCTCATTTTTTCTTTACACTGAAACAACATTTTTATTAAAGCAACATTCTAATTTATTAAGTATCAAATTAAGTTAATATTTATTCAATATAATTATACATACTTCTTCAAATACAGATGGATCTAGATCACCTAACACCTCCAAAGCTCTGGGCTCATTATTCGCAGTGAAATGCATAGGACCGGCAGGTTTTTTCCGACCCTTAACTTTATCGTTTTTGGGCCGATCTTTACCCTCTTTCCTTGTGCGCTTCTTATCTTTTTCTTTCCTATCATTAGATGTCTCATCATGTGTTAAAATATCTTCCAGTTTTGATTTGCCCTATAAATTATTAAATTACAAAAATTATTTATTTAACTTTATTTGTATCTAAATTAGACACAAAATCAGCAACTACATATCGTCGCTAATATATATAGTTACAATTTATACAAACCTTTTCCCCTTTATCATTTTTTGCATTTTTATTTCCTTTTTTACTTTCATTGCCCGAACTCATATCATCATCAACAGTGTCTTTTGTTACAGGCTCTTTAGCTCCTTTCTTCATTCTTGGTTTTCTTTGTTTTTGTTTACCATTTTTTTGATCAAGTAGCTTTTTGATAAGCTTTAGTAAATATTCTGCTCTTGATTGCAAGTGCTTGGCCTGTGGTTTTTTATCCTCATTGGTGAGAATTTTATCACCAATAACAAACGATGAGTCCATTTTAATAGCCTCCCATGAGCCCATGCCATACTGATAAATACCAGCCAATAACTTAGAATCGTCCTCTACGCCCCACTCCACATCGAAATTGGCAGGCCTTGTCCTAATAAAAAATAATAAGTAAATAAAATATTACTAATAACCCTGAGAAACAAAAAAATATACGTTTTTTTATTTAATAATACCTGAAATCCAATTGCCATTTTAATCTTTCTTCTTTAGTTTGAGGTAAGAAATCATCTAATGGTGCAAGTTCATCCTGACAGGCGGCCATGGTTTTAGCATTAACAGGAACACCACCAAGTTTAAATGTTTTTCTTGCATTCTTACGGCCATCATTATTTTCGTCTGCAATTTTTAAACAAACATTTTATTTCTGAACTGTATGTAAACCAAATACTAAAGTTGGCTAACTATTTCCATACTTAGGTATGAAGTTGAATATTTTATTTAGTTGAACACCTTAATTTCAGGAGATACAGGCTTAATATCAATCATTCTTGTAGAGCCCATTTATTGAGAAAGACTAAAGGACAAATATTACTAATCAATGAAAATATAGCAAAAATGGGATTAGCTATTAATTTAGTGGTATTCAACTTACTGGTAGTTTCTGTTGTATCATTTAATACAGCTTTGCATCTTTCTTGAAGAATTTCTCCCAACTTTTTGAGATCCGCCAACGGTTTCTCTTGAAGCTCTGCATCACATGCTATACTGTCAAGATGTTTCAAAGGCGCCGAGAACTTCTTGTAGCTTTTGACGAATCTCCGTATCTAAAAACCAATGATATTTTTGTTATCATTTTTTATACAAATTCACAATATTAAAAAAAAACTTTGAAATAGGAAGCATTTTTATTTTATTTTCAAACAATTATCTTAGTCATTTCACTATGAACATCAGTCTGTATGCAGACTGTATTACTTAACATCTAGAATAAATAGTGTTAATGGGACTCTTTGGAATACGAGATTAGATAGAGAGATACGTAGCTGCCTAGCAATGGTTGCTGATGTCAGGATGGAAGATGGCGATATAGATAGAGTATTATTATTGTATTAATCGTGGAAATAGAGACATGTATAATGAACAGTTGTTGTATTATTGTCTTATAACAATAGGTATTATCTTTAAAGAACATAATATTAAAGTAATGTAGTATGTCCTAATATGATAAAAAGTTAATTTCATCACAAAGTTTATCATTTTAGTAAACATTGGCTCACCTCCTGGTCGGTGAAGCCCTTGATCTTCTCCCGGTGCGAGGCGGGCGGGCGGCCGCGCTTGCGGGGGCGGTCGTCGTCAGCGCTGGCGTCGTCCGAGCCGTCGCTGTCGGCGTCGCCCTCGCCGTCCGCCGCCTCGCCCTCCGCGCCCTCCGCGCCCTCGCCGCCGCTGCGACCGCGCCGCTTGCGACCCTCTTCTATATACAACATTTGTGTTACATATCGTATTGCCATTATACTCTAAAAATATATAAAGTGAAGAAGTCGAAGGTCGCGAGTTCTGCGACTCTGGCTTATTTCATAGTCCAATAATAATTGGTCCAATAGCTTTTAAGTTTTTTCGTAAACAAATATTTCCCCTTTATAACAATAGTATTACCCTTCACAATAATATGGAAAAAAATGGGATATGTGAGAGCCCATTCCCACTTGTCGTGTGTCGGATCCTGATTTTAATAGAATGTCGGCGTTTCTATCCAAATCTACAATTTTTAATCAGACGACAAGTGTGAATAGCTTCATATAAAATGTTCTGCCTCTGGAACATCCAATTAAAAGATATCTTACATTATTTTTCATTAATATATTATCTAAAATACTTACTGCCGTCAGCATTATTTTGTTGCATATTCTTTCTTCTAGGAGGTAAATACAAATCCTCCATTTCTTTATTCTTCTCTTGTTCAGCAATAGTTTTCCTCACATTTTCTGGTATAATATCATCCTATAAATTGCAAACATATTAATATGGTCAATTAATAATTTGATTAAAATACTAGTACTTAATTGTGAATTCAATTAGTAATAAACTATAATACATACCCAATCTTTACCTTCCTCATCAATACCCTCTTTTTTCACTTCCATTACAGCTTTTTCCTCATCAAATGCAAAACTAGCAACTTTAAATGCGGACAGTAGTTCATCTCCTGCCATTGTTGGTCCTTCATCCCTAGTTTCTGCTCTTTGCAAAATTTCATCAATATCACACTGAAAATTAATTGACAAGATTAAGGAATGCCATAATAAATTGTAATTTTGAAAAAGTTAAAAGATTTTTTTTTATACTTACTACAGGCTCCTCATCATTTTCATCATCATCTTTGAACAACTCTTCAGCACCAAATTTCAGAATAGCATTTAAATCTTCCTTATTAAAAGGATTGTTCGCATTTGTACCTGAGGCATCTCTTTTGTTGAGGACAGTTCTTCCAGTTGTGTCCATTCTCTGAATGACCAAATGGTCGAGGACCATTTTTCTTTTGGCTCTTTCTACTATATCTTCTTCAACAGACCTGGCAGTTACCAATCGATAAATATTGACCTACGAAATTAATTTTACTTATATAATAAACATTAACACACATTTAGCTAAGCAATTTAATTTAGAAATCTAAAAATTTAGGCAAAAAATCAGAAGAATTATAATTACCTGATTCTTTTGTCCTATTCGGTGAGCGCGAGCTTGTGCTTGTAGGTCATTTTGTGGATTCCAATCAGAGTCAAATATAATAACGGTATCAGCTGTTGCCAAGTTAATGCCGAGCCCACCGGCGCGCGTAGATAGTAAGAAACAGAAGTCGGTGGAACCCTCAGCATTAAAGTGGTCCAGAGCCTGCTTTCTTATTTCTCCTTTTATACTTCCGTCGAGACGTTGAAATGGAAAGTGTCGCCTTTGTAAGTATTCAGCAAGTATATCCAACATTCTAACCATTTGAGAAAATATAAGCACTCTATGGCCTGTTTCTTTTAGCCTGCACAGTAATTTATCTAATAATAGGAGTTTGCCAGAGCCTCTCAGGAGTTTCTAAAAAATAATAAACTTACTTGTTATAAAAATAAGGTTTCCTATTCACATAACAATTTTGTAAACACCTATTTTTGTATGATGCTGTTAAACATGTCATAATTTTTTTATGAAACGCTTAACTGTTAGTAATAAAAATAGTGGAATTTCCAAATGCGAAAAATAAAATAAGAAAATCTACCTCAACAGCATCTGTAGTTGCAAGAGATGCTCTTGATTCAAAGTCTTCTGGCTTTGTCAAGAGTGCATGGTTACAACATTTCTTCAGTTCTATCACAATATTTATAAATGTATTTATAGAGCCCTTAACACCCTTTCGCAAAGCACTGTAATTTTTTGTGAGGATCCACTTGTAGTATTGTTTTTGTATTGAAGTCATTTCTACCCTTAATATCTGTTCAACTTTCGCAGGCAAAGATTTCTCGACGTCTTTTTTCTGCCTCCTTAGTATAAAAGGTTCTAATTGTTTATGCAATTTTTCATAGCCTTTTGTAGCCGCGTCCTCATGATCTTTTTCAAATTCTTCCCAAGATTCAAATCTTAAAATAAAACAATCTATATAAATATTACATTTATCTATCCACAATAACATTATGAAGATGTAAAATTAAAGTTATAGTTATTTCAGATTGTATTTTTCTTTTCGCTAAGTTATAATCTCTATCATACTTACATTTGAGATTTTTTTAATCCTTGTAATTATTACAATTAAAATTTTCAATAGTAAATTTAGTAGGTAAACATATTGTGAATAATTACAAAAATTTACTAAGTTTAAAATTTACTCACTTGTAAGGCATTATAAAATGGAGGAGGGCCCATAATTCCTTTAAGGAATTTTGTAACGGAGTTCCAGTAACCAGCAATCTATGATTTGTATCAAATTCCTTTAATGCCTTGTACAATAGGGAATCATCATTTTTTAGTCTGTGCGCTTCATCCACTAACAGACAAGCCCAACTAAATGACCTTAGAAATTGTCTGTCTTTCAATAAAATCTCGTAGGTAGTTAGAATTGCATTGAATTTCAATCTCTTTGAACTAGCAAAACTCCATTCAAATTGCCTGATCTGTAAATTACATAAAATTTACAATCTAAAAATAATCTATAGCGTTCATTCATTTTTTAAAGAAATAAAAAATAAATAAATTCTATGTATCATTACATTCAATGATGGTGTTTTGAATTTTACTTACAATATTTCTGCTAGTAACATCGCCAATATAAGTAACGACATTAATATCTGGCGCCCACTGCGTGAATTCTCTTTGCCACGCCGTCATTGTACTTAAAGGCACCACACAAAGGAATGGACCATAAAGTTGTTGTGATTTAAATAGGTAATATAAGAAACATATTGTCTAAAACAAAGAAAAATAGTAAAACAATTATTGATTTTCAAAATAAAATTTATTGTATTTAGATATATGGAATAACTTTATATGTTAGTATTTTTAAATACCTGTATAGTTTTTCCTAATCCCATTTCATCAGCTAATATGACAGAATTATCTTTACACCAGGAATGTATTAACCAATTCAACCCATCCATTTGATAATCTCTCAATACATAAGACTGAAAAAATAAACAAATAAAAAAAATTGAGGATATAACCACTGCAATATATTATAAGATAAGTAAAAAATCATAAATATATAATATTATATAATATATCATAGCTACCTGGTCTTTTCCCATATATTCCGGTTGTTCTTTTAGTTGGTGGAACTTTGGCCGTCGTTTTAAAACAGGACAATGTCTGGATGGGGTAGTTTTAGCCGCTTCTCGGCTTTTAAAGGTTTCAACCTGTGAAGGCCACCTTTTTTCTATAAGGGCAGAATCTTCCCATGTTGCATCAGCATACGGCAAAGACTCCCACTTGCAAAAATATTCATGAGCAGTTCCACCACCTTCTAACTCTCGTGTTTGTTCAGCTAAAATTAAAATTAGTTAAGAAAACCTTTTTAATAGAACTCAACATATAACCAATGTTTATTTTTTTTTATATTTACCAAATATCCTCTCTACAAAATTGTAGGTCTTAACCAATTCTTGTTGCAATTCAGATTGGCATTCAAAATAATCAATATCTTCAGGACCCGCTTGTTGTCTCCACCATGATAGCTCCGCTTCTTTTTTTATATAATTTTCTAGTTTTTTAAGCCCCTTAACTTTTTGTTCATTCAATGATTTCTCTGACTCCCATGTGTTGTGTATATGAGACCATCCTTTCCATTTAATCAGGTACTGTGGTTCAGTCGTTTCTTCATCCTCCGGATTGCAACCTTCATTAGGATCTCCATGCTCTTCTATATAATAAACTGTCGTCACATTTCCAGTGACTGCACAATGATAAGAAGAGATTAGCTAAAATTTGACACTACATTGCACACCAATGCTATTATCACATTTTTTGTAACTTTATTCTGAATTTTCCATCAAATTATATTATATATTCACACATTTTTATTAAGTTTAGTGGATTAAGAAATAAAAACTTACCTCCTTTCTTGCCTCGCCTGTGACCCAAAACCCTTTCAATAGTCTCACTATGATCCTCTGGTTCGGGTTCAACATCAACTTCGCCTTCAACTTCTAGTAGGTCAGAGGAATCAGTTTGTTCATCACTAGCTTCTTTATAGCTTACTGCAGCTCCCGTTCGCCGCGTCGCTGTGCGACTGTAAAAGAAGGTATATTGAAAATCTATTTGCATCACAATATAAACGATTCAATTTATATAAAAACCGTATAAAATAATGTTATTAAATGTCAAATTAGGAATTCATTTTAGCCATGAAATATTTCGATTAAACATTAGGGAATAGAATCAAGAAAAATAAAGCATTTTTTCGAAAGACACTAAATCTGTCTTCCTAAATCAGCCTATGAAGATAAATTACATGAGTTGACAATGATATGATTTCATTATCTATTTTGTATATTCTGTAAAGAGAAACAACAAATCATTAAAAGACGAAAATCCTAGGCTCATTAGGATATTTGATCAGATAATAAATTAGATAAGCAATATAAACATTTGATAGTAGAGGGAAATGTAATTGGATGTAATTAAAATTATAATAAACAATCCTTCCATAGAAATATCTAATTAATAAAAAAGCATAAATAAAATACGTAATTGTTGGAAACTTGTTCAATGATAAAAATTCCTGCAACTTTACAAGTTAACATCAATAGGTATATTGTATTTTATTTTAGGTTGAGAAACCAAAAAAAATATTTTACAGGAACCTTTACTATTTTTGATGTATTATCAGTCACTGATAGATTAAGGTATTGTGTCTAACATCAATTGAAAAGCTTTTTAAGAACAACAACAATTAATGACCTAGACTACTTTTCGGCCTGATAAATGACATCCATGGATAGTAGGCTAGTTTAAATTAAAATCAAAACTTCTCCATGTAATATAAGCGGTTGGTAGAAATGAAAGTTAATGATAAAATGTCACTACTGTAATTACACAATTATTAAATAGTATTCTAGGCTGTATTCGACATGTACACCTAATTATTTGTTCAATTATTTCAATCACATAATCACATTGTGCCCATTTTTCCAACCTAAATTAATTCAATTTATTCTTGTTTTAACGAAAAGGAATAACTATTTTTAATGAAAATGGGTACCATTAATATAAAAATTGTTAAACACTATCCTACGAGATGATGGAAAGCCTCTAACTAGTAGATGCAAAAAAATCTCGAAATATTCAAACAGTCACAAAACTATAAGTTACCGAGATATTTGTTTAAAAATAAATTAAAAATAATATTTCGTATAAATATAATTTAATTTTGGATTATATGTGTAACATTGAAAAATAATTTAAAAAATTGAGTTATGTTTGTCCATTGTCTGAGTGCCAATACGTCGCCATCTTGAACAACGTCAAATGTGACAAGATGGCGGCGAGACAATTAGTAAGGCAAAACGGCATGAGACAAAATGGAGTATTTAGTTGTTTTAAGTCAACAATAGATACAAAACTCGAGTGGGACTTGAGTCCCAAATATTCCTTTCCAGTGATGCCTGTTCATATTTTATTAGTTGGTAATACTTGGAACAATGTATTATAACAAACAATTTGACGAATGCAAATAGCATTATACCAGTTCCATTTTACAATAAACTGATAACAAAAAATCGTAAAAGCCCCTTTCATTATTTGTATTTGGGACACACCATCTTCTTGCTGACGAAACACAATGGACCGGCGGGACCAAGCAAATACAGGCAAGCAAACATGCAGATAAACACATAGAACGAACTTGACATAATTATGCTTGAAGTTTTATTATAGAGGTCAGCACAGATTGGGGATGGCAGTAATATTTTTTACCCAACTTGATACTGATGATAGCCGTAACCAAGTTTTTTTATGGTATAAGGGGCAAACGAGCTGACAGATCACCTGATGGAAAGTGAATGCTGTCGCCCATGGACATTTGCAGCACCAGAGGTGCCACAAAATGCGTTGCCGGCCTTTTAGGGGGAATGGATGGGGAAGGGGTTGGGAATTGGGTCACAATCACAAGGCGAAACACGACGCAAGCGTCATTTAACGCCGGTTTTCTGTGAGGCCGTGGTATCACTCCGGTTGAGCCGGCCCATTCGTGCAAATGCACGACTCTCCCACGTTAAAGAGTATAAGAACACAGACAAAACATGTGTTGAAGATATTCACTATCCACCCCATCACTGGGTATGGAACTAGTAAAACGTTACCAAACGAGTCCAAACACGACAGGGCGAGTTAACACCATTCCAAGTTCCACAATCCACGTTTCTTGTGTCAACAGAGTATCATAAAAAATACTTTGTTAGGAGTCGCAATTAAACTTTCAATGATGTAACAGCTAAACCTAATATATAAAAATTTAATTGTTTAGATCATTTTTAATATAGGGTCTTCTTTCTACTATTTTTTCTGGACTTAACCAGCGTCTGCTATAAACTAGCCTAGGTATTGACAGGTTACTGATTTGTACGAAGAGCGATTGCCGTCTGACCTCCACAACCCAGAAAGCACGCCAGTAATCCTTTAGACTAAAATATTTACTTTATATAGGATATATAAAGCAAATTGTAACTGACAAAAAAAAATTGTACAAATACAAAATGGTCTTGAAAAGAGTATTCTCTTCTCGCCTAGCATCTACTTTTAGAACCAGCGGTAGATTAAAAAAACATATAAACTGACGATTCAAAAGTGCTCCCACGGCCCATTTGAATTAAGAATTTGTTAACTTTGATTCTGCTCTCAGAGGCACGATAGGGAAACTCAGAAGGACACACACCCAGGCTTAGGAACAAATGTTTGTACAAACACAAACATCCGCCCCGAGCGGTAATCGAACCCGTGACTGCCGGCGTTAATGGCGCATTCAGCACCAATACACCAGAGCGGTCGAAAAATAGTTGACGCAAAGAACAAAAAACTTTCGATTACAATACCATCAATACCATCATTAAGGGAGTTTTCACAAAATTAGCAAAACTGAGAGGGAGACTAAATAGAATGATTTTCTGTCATTTATGAACCACTCTATAACCCGCTTTTAATAAATCGTTAACTTTCGGTACCTATATACTTCGATTGAATTAATGTATCTCGTAATCAGATGCACGGATTTGGACCAGAATTTTATTCAGGTAATATTGTGTTTTTAAGTTTAATTTGGTGTCTCCTAACAAAGTATTTTTTATGATACTCTGTTGACACAAGAAACGTGGATTGTGGAACTTGGAAT
>DVVJ01000945.1:0-12725 GCA_018234505.1 Junonia neildi neildi | reverse complement strand
TACTCAATTTTGAAACAGATATCTTCGACCAATTGAGCTGAAATTTTGCATACTTATTAAGTTTTGATGACACTATAAGATAAAATACGAGACGTCATTCTAAATTCAAGATGGCGGACCATACAATCTACCAGAATAGTTATTTTTATTGCATTTCTACAATATGGGTGTCAAATGAAAGGGCTTTTTGAGAGTAACTCGAAAAGTAATATGACGTCATTCTAAATCTAAGATGGCGGACCATCCAACCTAGCAGGATAGTTATTTTTGTTGCATTTCTACAATATGTGTATCAAATGAAAGGGCTTGTTAAGAGTAACTCGAAAAGTAGTATAACGTCATTCTAAATCCAAGATGGCGGACCATCCAAGCTAGCGGAATAGCTATTTTTAATGCATTTCTACAATATGGGTATCAAATAAAAGGTCCTATTGAGAGTAACTCGAAAAATTATGTATATTCATGCGTGTGTGTGGGTGTGTGTGTGTGTCTATGTGTTCATTATTAGATATAATTTATAAAAAGTATACCTCCCAAAAGTTTAATGTCCTTATGTCGTATTGAATACGATGTCGGGGGTTTAATAAATTTTCCAAATTTACACTTGTATTCTAATAGATGAATGAATATATGGAGACATATATTCATTCATCTATTAGAATTAGAAGAAAAACTTTTTAAGCTTAAGAATTAAATTTTTGTATCAGGTACCTGTATAACTAATGAGATCTTCCTTCATTAAATTACTATTTAACAGTACAGTACAATACAAGATAATAAATTAATCGTATCATACAAAACAAAGGAGTTTGTAGTGACGTCGGATCATCTACAATCGTAAATCGATCGAGTGCTGAAACGGTGACGTGCGAACTTGATTTATTGATACGGAACATATGGTAACATACACCATTTAAGATGGTAGGTAACTTGTAGCACACCATATAGACTTGTGTGTATTTAAAATGTACGGTTTATGTTTGTTTATATATAAAACTTTTTTCAGATAGGCTATTTTTTATTTATGATCTAAATGTACTTATTGTTAGTATAGTTTTGTCTATAGATTGGATTAGTTTACTGTTACTTGACTTCTTAGCTATATGACGTCATCACTAATTAAATATGGCGGAATGAAACTTAATTATGCGTAGTTCTATTTTTGTAATTTTTTTTGCGAAGTCGTAGGTATTATATACGTATTTTTAATTTTTTGAAAGATTAATTATTATTTAAAATTAGAAGGAGGTTAATATTCATCGGTCACTGTAATCGCTAAAACAACAATAACCTTTATTGAGGTTTATTAAAATTTCTTCCTTACGGATCATTTTATTTATTTTCAGAGGAACAAATTAGAGCATGTTTATGACGAATATTTCCAATTAAACGAGAAAATTGGGCCAGTGCAGTGTAATGGGTGTTCTGTTACATTAATCATTTTCATGAGTAATAACAGTTTGGTATGCAATTATGTGTGACCAGCTTGTGTTTCCGTCTTCGCTCGCCCTCATGCAGATTTTATTTTACCAGGCGACTAAATTGTAGTTTTATCTGGCTGAAAAATTATGACTTGACATTGTGTAAGTATTTAAGTTTTATAATCGTTTGGACAGTTGAGGCGTGAAAGCGTAAACAAACAAATCCACATTTAAAATATTAGTTAGGATTTGCGTCGCACGCGCAGTTCCAGATAAACGGTATTAAATGCATCATTTGATTTACGTCCGCGTCCAGGAATCCGAACAAAACACCGGCTCAGCCGTCGACACCCTTTGTCAGTTCTTTGTGTTGTATAAAACATTACCCGACTGTGTAATAGGGCTGCCAACCGTCCTGATTTCCCAGGTCATCTCCAGGTTCTTCGAAGCTATCTATTTTTTAAGCAAGCAACCTTAAAAATCCTCTCCAATAATGCTACTAGTGTCCTGTTGTTTTACGTCAGCTGTCCTGGTGTTTCAACTTTAAATCCTAGTGTTTGCAATATGTATTTGGCAACCCTAGCGTACTGGCAGGCGTCGGGGCGGTCGCCGCGCCGGCGCCGGCGCAGCTCATACAATATTAATGATCGACTCGACGCCGATTAGCGTTAACCGACCAATTAAATACCTAGCGCGGATAAAAACTAAATCACAATCGATACGTTTCATATAAAAACGATAATGAACGATTTATAATCGGTACAGTGCAATAAAAATTTATAGATGCGATAAACAATTGCAACGTTGACGGAAAAACTAACGTGAAATACGTTGTAATACTTCGAGATTTGAAAAAACATGATTGCTTAATAAAACGCTTGTGGAAATTCTCATATGGTACATATTTCGCGTGTCTTAAAAATAACAACGTCTGTATCGAAATTGTATTTAAATATGGTATTTATTTTACACTGTTATTAACTTGAATTATTACGTAATACTTTAAGAAAAATTGTAGGTACTTATTGCAGATAATTTCTTTAACACTCTTGCATCATGAGGTAATTTTACCTTAAATAACAAGTAACTTTAATGTACGTACATATTTTTTATGCTGTTGATTTTGTGTCATTTCAAACAGAAGTTCCATTGCACTAATGTATGTGTATGTTTAGCGTATACTTTTAGATAATATAATCTCAGTAAAAGAATAAATACCGAATTGTTCTCGAACACGTATTAGATATTTCTAATTAATAATTAGGTTTAATTATGTCTTTCAACAACGACAGCAATAATTCTAATAAAGTTTTTATTACAGTCATCATATAAGTTTGTCGATACTGAACAGTAAGAAAAGGTAGTAAATGCTATAACAGCTATTATATCAGTGGCGCGTGCCGTCGTATTGCAATGTTTAATGAATAAATAATAAATAATTAATGAATGTTGCAACGTCATACTGCGTGCTTATACTGCGACATATCCTGACATTAGGTGGGTTGTAGATCTAAGGAGTAGTCCGTCTAGTATCAAGGAGTATCGGTCTTCCTATAGTGCCATCACAATAAGTAGAAAGTGACTCTTGTCAAGTTTCCTTCCGAAATCCTGAAGATGATTAAAAACTCTCGGAAATGTGTTTTAGGAATGCCATATCTATACGGTATATTCATTTCCCTAATGATTCTTTTGCTGTTTATTCCAACAAAAAATGTTTACTTTATTCTCAATCTTATTCATACACAAGTCAATAGGAACCGACAACTAAACGTATGTACGCAGATTATTGTAATTTATGATAAAAGGTAACTCATAAGAAATTAAAATAAACCCACTTCATATTAAAGTGGAACCTTTCACAACCTTTGCCTTGACAAGGTAAGGTACGGCCGCGGTTCTTGTGTAATTGTGCAAATCGATACGGTTCCTGCGAAGCCATTACATTAATAAATAATGTATTTATTCCCTTTCCTAGATGCCGGCCACTAGGCCTGTCTCGTTTCTTGTTGTTTTCGTGTTTTATACACAGTCGCGAGTAATAACAAACAGTGTTAGGGGTCTTTCAAGTATTACGTAACGCAATTTTAAAGAATTTAGACCCCCCCACTCTCCCACATGTAACGCACCGTAACATTGTTCTGTACCCCTCCCCCTACACGTTACGTAACATTTTACCAAAAATTTTAGGTGAAAATGGTCACAAAAATAAGCTTCGAGACCATTTTGATCATCACGGTAATGATGGACATCTCCGTGTGCAAGAAGAACAGCCCAAAAACTCCATAAAATAAATTAAATACCTACTGACTAGTCAAGTTGATTTATTGTGACTCTGATAAATAGGGGCGTCGCCCCTTTTATTTGCAATTTGTTAGCTCCGTGTGGAGAAAGACTTAAAAAGAACGATCCAGAAACTCAATTCAAATACTTACTAGTCAAGTTGACATATTGCGGTTGACATAATACGCGTCGTAACCCTTGTCTTCTTTGCCCTTTGTTACCGGCAGTTTGGTACAAGGTCCCAAGTCTGCCAGATTTGCAGTATCTTGTTCAGTGATCATCACGCTCATGCTGGACAACTCCGTGTGGAGAAAGACTAAGAAGGATCATAGAACTCGATTCTAATACTTACTAATCAAGTTGACATATTGCGGTTCTGACGAACACGCGTCGTAACCCTTGTCTTCTTTGCTCTTTGTTACCGGCAGTTTGGTACAAAAGGTCCCAAGTCTGCCAGATTTGCAGTATCTTGCTCAGTGATCATCATGCTGGACAACTCCGTGTGGAGAAAGACTAAGAAGGATCAAAGAACTCGATTCTAATACTTACTAGTCAAGTTGACATATTGCGGTTCTGACGAATAGGCGTCGTAGCCCTTGTCTTCTTTGCCCTTTGTTACTGGCAGTTTGGTGCATGGTCCCAAATCAGATAACTTTGCAGTATCTTGTTCGGTGATCATCACGCTCATGCTGGACAACTCCGTGTGGAGGTAGCCTTGCATATGCAGGAAAACTAGGGCGTTTGCGATGTCTAATGTGTAGTGGATCGATGTTTGAACGCTTAGGATACGACCCTGGAATAATTTCCAAATACGAAAGTTTGTTTCTGTTTTGGGACTTTTGCAACGGATTTTAAAGATTAGTGAAGAACTATGTAGCTTTAATTGTAAGACCACATATATTATGAAAAAGTTTAATAGTAATTTTGTGTTACCTGTACATGGAGTATACCAAATAGTGTATCAACACATCTTTCGCAAATTATGTGTATATTATTATTTACGTCCGGATAGAGTCCCATGAGAAGTATTATATTTGGATGGCGACATTTTCTGCAAAGAAAATTAATTACCAGTTAACATCATCAACTGTGCTCCAATTTACTAAAACTGATAAGACATTTCCTTATGAATATATAACGACATGCCATCATTTTAAGGCAAAGCTAAAGAAACAGAAAAAACAAAAACAGCAGATAACCTTAATATATTTATCTCCATATTCCGTTTCTTCTTGACGTGCTCGACGGTGACTCCGGGCAGCTTCTTGATCTGCACTGGCACCACGCCCCACTTGCCGTTACTCCATGCTTTGCTCTTATCGATCGTCACATTCAAATTGCATGCGCTCGCAATTGGTAGCCCGTACGTGCTTATGTCACTCTAGGAACAATTAATATGACAAATAGGAGTCATTGTATCATACGCGCGAGAATCATGCAATTAGAGGCATGCAAATGATAACGCTCTTTTAATCAAGATGTGCAATTACATTTTTTAAATCTTTTAACGATATTTACCTTACTATCATCAGACTTGCTCGTGTTCATCGACGGCACCTGCAGCTGTTCGTCTGCCCATTGGTCAAAGTGTTTCAACTCGCTCATTACCTCCCAGAGTTTATCTTCGCAGCTGTCATTTCTATGACTCCCTGAACTCGGGCTTGAAGTTTTAGCATCCCCTCCGACCTTCAGCCCATCAACTTCCTCCTCGTCGCTTCTCGATCCGTCCAAAAAGTTTTTGGTGTCGAATGGTAACGAATTGTTCTTGTAGAAAAACGGCGGTGATATCGGCTGATCGTCCTTAAAATCTATATGTTTCTGGATGAAGAAGTCCGGCGAGCATTGATTCGAGTTATGGCGTTTCGTTTGACGAGGCTCCGAGTACGACGCCGCGAACACATTGCCTGGCATGAAGACTTGATTTTGGAAAAGAAACTGTATATTCGGAACGCCGTCGTGGACTTTTTCTTCGGAGTGCGCGCTACGAGTTCGCTTATGAGACTTTTTCTTATATTTGATAGCGGATTTCTTCTCGTAATTAAAAGTTGTGTCTGGATCGCCGGTGCAGTCGGTGCAGGAGACGGGTAGGGAGTGTCGTCCGCATTTTTTCTTCACGGGGGTTGTTTGCAGTTCCTTGCTACCAGCGGATCTCCGCGCCTGGAACTCAGCGAGGTCTCGCTTGTACTCCTCCGTTCGAATGGTGCCGACTTGTGTGGGAGTGACGTCTAAAGTGGGCGTGGGACTTACATGACCGGTAGTGACGGTCACACGTTCTCTGTAAGTAAAAGGTTATTTGAAAATGCTACTCGCTTTTTTTTTTGCTGATTTTCATAGAGGCGGCTAATCTTCAGTCATTGATTCATCTGTTGCATTGTTTATATATTTTTTGTGTACATATATTACCTAATTTCGAATTGATTTTACTTCACTAAGGCTCTTATTCAGACCCGTTATAAGAAACACTTTTTAATAAGAAGGGGACGATCATTGTAATTCCATCAAGATTGTATGTAAAGCAACTAAGTGAGTTTATCAATCACTATAAATCTAATAGTCTACTATTACATTTTAATTAACGTGTTTTAATTGAAGTCTAAATAAAACGATTAACCACAATCTATTTAGATAATAAAGCATTTAAGCTATTAAAAGCGGAAAAAGAAAATAAAAGCACAATTAACGTTATAATTCGAAGTAAACGTATAAATCGCAACATGCATGTACATGACACACTTGTGCATGTTGAGCGGAACGGATCGACAATACAAGATGACGCCACCGGTCGGTTACGACACGGATTCCGAATTCTATATAAATTAATTGATGCACGTACTGTAATAACTGCTATTCAATACGCCGATTATGTGTAACGAACGTTTATTGCTTCGCGTTTCAATGTATACTTTTCTGCATTACGTCTCTGCTGTTGCAATGTGCAATTTTCTTTCATTTTATAATACAAATTGGATTCTATTTAGAACTATTTATAACTAAATTTTGATGACCTGTATAAAGTTTTCTTCAGATTTAACATTTCATATTCTTTATATGCTACTTTTTACTCTCAATTATTTTTCCATAAAATACACAAAGCTACAAAATATTCACAACATTTGCGCATATAGAAATCTCGTAGGTATCAATGAAACTTACTTTCTAAGTCTTACTTCTCAAAAGCACTTATTCTTTATAAAAATTATCTGTATTCGAAAGAGTATGAGCAAAACCTAGCATAAGACAATAAGGAATCACACAAACATATCCACGGCGAAAAACGAGTATTAAATCAAAGAAAAACATCAAAAGCACAAAGACTGGCAGACAGGTTAAACAATAATTACTGTGATCTAAGAAATTAAGTACGCAGCGTGGGACAATCGCCGAGTCTAACTGCTTTTTGTGACGGCTCTCATTGTTCCGTGCTATGCGCAAAAGCGGTATCTCAAAAATATTCGAAAATGTGATTTTTATGCCCTCGGATAGAAAGTAAATTAAGCATCTAATGGTCTAAGCCTTATAGTGGAATATTATTTTTTAAAGTCAGAAGTTTTTTATTTTTAAAGTAAAATCCGTTAAGAAAGTTTTTTCTATCTCACTTTTTCCTTAGATTCAGTCAATCGGCAATCGCTCAGTACCTAATCTTCTAACCCTAATCTAAAATCAGTACCTAATCATTTATTCTCGTCTAGAATAAAAGCATACCCTGGTTGAGTCCCGGAAAATGCTAGGAAGAAGAAGAAGACTTTTTTCTTAGATTACTAAAGATATTAGCCGTAGGTAAACCAATTATTATATTACTATTCGAAAAATAAAAAAGTTAAAACTACCTGTAAAGTAGCGAAAAAGCTTTACAAAACTACAATTATCTCGAAAGTCTCTGTTACTGAGATATCGCTTTTGCGCTTAGCACGGCTGCACTGTTCTGTTACTTTTAACAATTTCCATGGCGGTGATTAACTCCGAACTGGCCCACAGCTACAATAGCATTTCAACCGTGAATACCCATCGACCGGTGACTTAACTTTTACTTACAAAACGGTGTACATATTATATTTGTGGGAATTTAGCATTTCATTGAGACGAAAACTTAGCACTTCTAAATTATCGTCTTGATATTGTTTTCACTGTTCACATCGCATAAAGAAAAAAAATGTATATAGGTATAGGACTATGGGGTAATGGAAAAACTTTTTGTTTTAAATTCGATTTTTGTCGATTATCGACAATTAATCGATTCGTCAGACATTTACATTTAAAATAGGAAATCAAAATCATACTATCTTTATCATATACCTCCTTCATATATGTATAAATTGCACCTACCTAAGAACCAAACTCTCAAACACTTTAAAACAAACAAAAATTTCGAAATTTATGTAGGACTGTACGTACATATGACGGAAGATAAAAATTAAGGTCGATTACTTCCTTCCCATCGAAGCACTCAAGTAATAGCAACTTACAATATCTATTCGTACATTACGCAAAATTAATAGCGGCATTAAAACGAAACTTTTACTTTAGCCAGACGTTTTAATCGCACAACGACCAATAAGCCGTCACGGTCGTTTAAATCTACGTGTCTGTCAATGATCCGTCGCAAAAGCAAAGCACAATAATCTGCTGGTAACGCGTTATGTATCCAAGAATTAGTTATGACTATGTCCATGACAAAACGAGTCACGAAATGTTATCTAAACTCTAATTCTGATTGTCGATAATTCGGCTTTGACGGCCTTTGGAAACTACCAACTTTTTTCGGCCGATATGACCATCGACACACCATGAAGGATCGGTTAATACAAAATCGTAATAGGTACGCTTGGTATATATATTTTTTTTTACTGAAAATACCTATACCTAAGTGTCTATTCTCGTGACCGGAAATACCACTGATAAAGTCGCAGAAAAACAAAGTAGGCAATTTCATTTCCTTGAATGACATAAGTTCTAGTTTATTTGATCCAAACTGTTGAAACGATCCTATCCTTTCAATTAAAAAAAAGATTCTACCAGAATTGTTAAATGACGAATTACGAATATTATTAGCCTCTTTCTTTAGACTCGGTTAAAAATGTGAATTGATTAGCCAGAAGGAAATTGTTAGAATCCGGTCAAATGAATAGTTTCTAATTAAGGGAGAAGAATTTTCAAGATAAACTTATCCATACAGTTTAATCGGATATACCTTTAGGTATATCAAATTATTTTTAATATAGGTAGAAGAACAAAAGGTTCTGCGGTCGTATCCAATTAAATTCTTGTCTCGTGAGAAATTATTTTAAGACAGGAACAAAAACATAACAATTGTAAGAATATGACAAGGACATTGAATTTTATTCTTGTCCCGATTCGTCTTAAATTTTCCAACAAAACAATATATAATTATCTCTTTGGGAATTTCATATACTTGAGGTTTTATATAGAAAAGTCAGTGAAATCGTCTCTCATTGTTTTACTTTGTTTTACAATTGGCATACATTGATATTAATTTACATCTATACATACCACCGGAGCTTAAAGTACCTAAGGACCTAGACTGAATATTCAAAATGGCATTACAATAAAGTGGATACAATTAAGAGATTAGTGAAAGCCGTCATAGTTAAGATAAATAGCTCACTGATAACACAAAAAATCATTATGAACTTAATCTAAGAATTACATAATCGCTGTTTAAAATAAAATAGAAAGCATCTCTGATAGCAAACAAATTTTTGTTCACGAAGATAAGCTTACATAAATACGAGGCTGTCTAACCATCAATTTTCGTTATTTTTTTAGAGCAATAAAAGTATTACGATGCATAAATCGGTAAATAGTCCGGTGAAAGTGAAATTTCGATACTGTTTTAGACAATGCCTCATTGAATGATCTTCTACCGAAGTGGCTTTTGTTGGATGTATCAATCACGATGAGAAGTTTCAACGTCGTTTTTTATTGTAAGCTTGATTAGTTGATTGAGAGAATTATATCAATCAAAATGCATTTACTTTTACTAGAAAACATAAATGCATCAAATTACTCATTATTGAATAATCTAGTAAGTTAATATTAAACACCAAGATACTGAATTATAGATCGGAAATAAATTTGGAACGGACATTTTATATTGAATTTAAAGTAAGCGTGTATATTAAAATTGAAATTTCTAATTTTAGATCAAAACCACTGTTCCATCGTCACTGCCAATTTCGTATTTCAAATAATAAAAAGATCTTTAAAAGTATTGTAAAAACGATACGCTTTTACGGTGAAAAGAAAAAAAAACGGCAAAAATGGACTCAGTCTAGATTTTCACAAATTTCTAAAGTAAAAGTTCTCATTCAGTAATTTTATCTCGAGTGACGCATCAGAGCCGTATGATCTATTGAATGAATTAAGTGAGAAGAAAAAAAAACACGATTTATTACTCGTCTCGTATCACGTGTAAGTATGCTGAATATAAAGAAGTTATTAAAGCGCGACAAGTGCCACAAAATCGTCAAATGAAGAGCACAAGCAAAACACAGCCTCTATACCAATAGCCATAAAGCCTAAATATCCTTGAGAGAGAACATGTTCTCATACGGAAATATATAAAATAAAAAGGAAATTAAATAGACTAGTCGTAATGAAATACGCTTTCGGTTCACGAGTTATAATAATCGAACCAATCGTAGGTTTCTTTTCAATCTAAACACCAAATAAATGATATTATTCTATCATCGATTTCATCGTTCATGTCGAATTTAAATAAAAAACCATTGCTAATGCAAGCATAATACACTTTTTTTTTAATTCCATGCTGTCTAGACGGATTATATTCAAATCAGTTTTTAGCCTGCTATTATCCACCTCACAGATAAATCTTGATTGTTAAAGTGTGCTTGATGCAGTAATTGGTAGCTTCAGGTGGAACTGACAATTCAAGTGCTTTTAAAGACCTACTTGAAAAATGTACAATAGGTGTTACAATTTTAATTGCGTGTACTTTCGTTACAGTTTGTAATATGTTATCTATTATAATCGATATTACATAAATTCATTATGACGTAGGTATTGTTTGATTGTACATAAACATAGTTTGTTTTATTGTTTAAAATCCATTCGGGATTCAATAAAAAGTTGTAAATCTCAAGAAAAAAAAACATTGTTGTCGAAAAATATTCAACCTGTCTGTTTGCTTGTTTCATTTATTAATTAAACATAGGATTTTAATTTTTTAGCACAATATAGCTTAAACTTTAATTACGAAACGATATTACTATGAACACAGTAAGCCTCAATATAGACTATATAGTGATTTCAAAATCTGAATATTTGAACTTCTATCAAGTTTAATTTAGTCATACAAATATTTAAACCGAACCAAATTAGAATGGCCAGCATGGTCATTGATAAGCATGAAAACATTTTGCCAACAATAAGTCTGGAATGCGACCTCTGTATTCAACAGATGAAAAGGTTTAGCATTCTCAATTGTTGAACTTTAGGCGGAGATATTAACAATAAAATACAATCACTTTGTACAAATTAAATACCAACACAAATATGCTAAGTAACGGTATATTAGACACAAAAAAGAACTAAATGTACCTGACGATATAATACGATTTTTTTCGACCTGTAAAATGATCTCGGTGATGTCATCGTCACCTAAAAACATTTGCAAGTGAAGCCACAAATGTGATCACGGCTTAAGGAGGGTAATTGGGTATAAGGGATGGCACGGGGATTTACGCTTTCCCGCTACGTTTACGAAACGCTACTGTTTTTGGTACTTTGCGTTTTTTTTTCTATTTATGTGCGATACTTTCCTGATCCAGTCAGTATGCAATATGCATAGGATATCATTGGGCTGCAGCTAGGCTGCTGCACAGCTACATTTATATTATTTTATCTATAGATATTGACATTCGTTGCTTTATTTACGGATCGATTTATTTTTTTACTTTTGCTCCTTATAACAAAAAGTTTTAGATTACATCGGTGAATGTATCGGTAGCTATAACTCTAATGTGACCCAATATTATGCTGTAACAGGGAATTTAGAAATTGCAAGTTTCAACAAAAGGTTTAAAGAGTAAAAAGAGCCAAGTTTCACCAAATTCCTCAATATCAGAAATGTGATAACACATGAACAGCCGCGTAAAATAAACTCTAATATTGCGTATAATTTCAAAATATTTTTTTTTACCTTTGTGGAAATAAATAAATAAGTTAGGTATTTCCATTTGCGCGCGTTAATGTCAAAAAAGGATCATCTTAACCTTCATACGGTCCTTAATTTTACCAACGTTAACGTGCTTCGGGTCAGATTTGACCCAGACATAGAATAACACTGAAAAATGAGTTCAAAATAAGGAAAGGTATTTTATTTCATTTTTTTTACATTTAATTGTTTAATTACAATTATAATTAGAATTATTATTTATATTTTCTTTTCAATATTACTGTTTTGGACTTAAAATAGGAGACCTAAACAATGACGTTACATACATTTTCATAATAATCAACTTTTGACAAATAATGTAGTAAATTATTTTATTTTACATTGAGTTTACAAAACAGTGATATAAGTGTATTTCTTACATATAAATTCGTATAAATAAATACAGATCGAAAGTATATTTTACCATTTTTATTACGTGGTTTACGACGCCATTTTTTTTTATTTTTCCAGTGCTAAACGGATTGTTTTTTATTTTTCCAGTACTATTCTTATTCAATACACGATTTCTAGTAAAAAAAACTAATGAAAGTAAAATTTTCCCAATTTTTTACAGGGCGTAACTAGTTGCAAACCTAGATTCTTCAAAAAGTATCGCCACATTTCCTATAGCTATATATTGAATAATATGAAAATATTGTATAATGTAATGTCTGTTATTTTACTAAAAACTACTTTAGGATATTATTTTTGTCTTTCTTTTCTAAGTGAAACTTTATCGAATTTCATAGCGATCATTTATCGTAGTCTCAAATTATAAGAGGTTTTTATTTACGCGATTTTGATTTTATGTGATGAAAAGTGCTGAGAAA
>DVVJ01000944.1:0-12734 GCA_018234505.1 Junonia neildi neildi | reverse complement strand
GAAATTCAGCTTGGTGGGACTTTATGTAACTTCACTCTCATTTTTTGTTTTAAATTGACCGGACTATATCTTTTAATGAATATTTGCGGACACCCATTAACAGATGGTTCTCAGTATTACAGGTTACTTACTTAACACATAACATATTACGTATTTTCATTTAAATTTGTACGAAGCTTTCCTGTGTACTTTGATTGTTTAATTTTAAGGTATTGACTACGGAACCTTAAAAATTACGGTGGCATAAAGTAATTAACCTCCCCAAATGAAAACATAACGGTCCTTGAGACATCAAAATGATTTATGCGGCTGTTGAACCAGTCTCAATTTACTGATTGCCTGTAATCGACGCTCACTACATCATCGGCGACACTTTGTCGACTACGACTACGAGACTTGAATATCATTTGTATAACACTATTTTTATGCTAAAACTATTATAGACTACAATGCAGCAACGTAAAGTTTATAATCGTATTCGATTTTGTTTTTTTTTTCTTGTCTATGGTACGTTCCTTGAATCCGGCTCGAAGGATCAATGAATACGCCCGACTTAACCGGCGGGATGTGTGAAAGAAAACACCTTTCCTTCACAAAGTACGTAAATTTAAATTTTGATCAGCGCCATTTAATACATTAAAGTAAATTACTCATTCAAAATTCCTAAAACTTAATTTAATTTAAAGTTCATAGGTAGTAGGTACCTTTGATATACTTGGTTAAATTGTAATTAGAAAATTAATTCTTATATTCATTTTTTATGTTAGAAAATTGTATTTTTTTTACATTAGGTACTTTTTCCATGAATATAATTTGCGCATTGTATGATTGTACCCTTATGCCAACTTAGTCATTCTGAAAATTGTACAGATAAAAATAAATATATTTAAAGTAATAATATGGTACATAATTGCATACATGGTTAAAATAATCTTATATTATATTTTATTATATTGATTTTATGTAATACAAAAAGTATGTTCGAATATAATTATCCCTAGAGGAAAAGAGAAATGTGTTTGTATACAAAATATACATGGTCGAAGCCGAAAGCAACTGCTAGTATTACCATAAACAAATTATATAAACAACAATATTTAATAAACCATAAAAATAGTCGTAATATTATTTCTAACTTATCTAATCTCATTCCAGTATCTAAGCGGTCTAAGCATACCGCTAATCCAGCACGGCGACAAGTTCGTGGCGGGCGCCGGCGCAGGCGTCACAGCTGTCACCCTGACATATCCGCTGGACACCATCCGAGCGCGCCTCGCCTTCCAGATCACGGGGGAACACAGATACACGGGCATCGTGCATGCGGCTACGACGATATTTAAAACTGTAAGTAACCTTAGCATTTTTCCCGGTCTTACATTAGGGCAGTGTCGGCCCCCTGCCCCCTTAAGAAAATCATAATCAGTGCCAGAAGCTTCCATACCCTTCGAAATACCAATTGAACTAAAAAAGGTTGACACCTTCCATTTCCTAAACAATAACTCAATTCAATTTTGCCGCCCCACAAAGGTGCCTCAAGCCGTCGCCCAACCTCGGCCTTTTCCCTAACGCCGGCACTGCACCAGGGTCTGCTTATTATTGTAGTATTGATAAAGTGATTGCTGTCGGAACTTTAGAACCCTGAGAACCTTTAGAAGCCAGTGAACATTTACTCTAGATATTTTTACTTACTATGAGGTGAGGTAAGGTGAGAAAGAGGTGATCATTATCAGGTAAGTAAATGTGACTGAAAGCCTAACGTGCTCTCCGAAGCACGTGAGAAAACCACAGGGACAAACAACTATACATTTAAAACATATACAACATTCGTACAACATGCCGTTACTTAATTACATTCAGTAATACACATAATTATAATGTGTCGTATTCTATAATATTTGCCTCTTAAACACAAGCTGCATGAGGTAATACTTAATATATGCCTTTATACTGCAAAAAGTCACTAGTATGTTATTATTAAACGCTTAGTGAAAATTAGTAACTTTTATCTATAGATTAAAAATAAATAATACCGGAAACATGAGTAAAATTACTAAATATTATAGTTATTGTGGTAATCCAGAATAGGAAACCTTTTAGTGATGTTCTATACACCGATACGAATTTATATAATTCCTATATCTTTCTTTTTTATGGTAACTGTTAAAAATATGCTTTAAAAAAGGGCGTGGTGACTACTGGTGACACTATTGCAGTACAAGTAACCATGAACAATTTATACTTTTTATTCCAGTATTAAAAGAGCCGAGATGGCCTAGTGGTACGAACACGTGGATCTTAACCAAAGGTCACGAGTTCAAACCCTGGCTAGCACCGCTGGATTCTCAAGTGCTAAATTTGTGTTTAAATTCATCTCGAGCTGCTGGAAGAGGTCCTGACACATGTATATCCACGAATCCGCAGTGGAGCAGGATATGTACAGGCTGTGTTACGTTATTCCACTATTAACAGTAAATTTTAACAATTTTCAGGAAGGTGGTATTCGCGCTTTATACCGAGGATTCGTACCGACCATGGTGGGCATGGTGCCGTACGCGGGCTTCAGCTTCTACTGCTTCGAGTCGCTCAAGTTCTTCTGCATGAAGTACTTACCTAGCACGCTGTGCCGCAAATGTGAGAGGAATACAGGTAATTTGTTCAATAAAGTAATATAGACTCCTTTAAATTGAATATTACTATTTTAGAAATATAAGGTAATGTCACTTTTAAAACCAATTTTGTATTTTCAACTTCTATATCCATTAAAATAAAATTGATTTAATAACTAAAAAAAAAATTTAATAACGAAAAAAAAAACTATGGATAGAAACTATTATTTCTTATACCTACATTTTATTTATAAGTAACGTAGCTATGAGCTGCGGTTGAGGCGGTTCGCTTTGGGTGTCACCCATTTCAGTTTGACACTCAAAAATGAAAGTTTAAAAAAAATAAACTTTGAGTCGAATCTTTAAAAAAAGTCCTATTATAGGTGAAGTCAACACTTTCTGTATCAGACACCACCCATGACAGCTACGTAGTTCTTATTGTTAATATGAAAAAAGGGGTTAAGTGTAGTATTGTGTATAAAAGTCATATCACGGTATTTCGATTTCCAGGCGGTCTAGTCCTAACAGTACCGGGTAAGCTAGTATGCGGCGGTCTAGCGGGCGCAGTCGCCCAGTCGGTCTCGTACCCGCTGGACGTCACGCGGCGCCGCATGCAGCTCGCCTGCATGCACCCCAGCACCGCCAAGTTCGGGTGAGACACACATACACGTATAACATGTGTAGCATTGCACGTGTACGTTGTACGTATACGCATGTTGCACTGCATATGAACATATTTACTGGATACATAGTTACACAAGGAATGCGTACTCAATTGCGCTATATTATCCAATCCAACGTTATTACGTTTACGTTACCAATACTTCGAAAGTATTGGTAACCTAAAACATGTATAATAGATGGCTTTTTACTCTTACAGCTTACTTTTCTTAAAAATAGAATAAAAAAATAATTTTATTGTATTCCTCGATACAAGACAATATGTACATAACAATTTATGAATATAACTGTTAACAATTTCGCAATTGTCCAATTTGTTCTTGCTAGTGCTTAATTATTATATTGACACCAGATAGAAAAATATGATGTAACATAAAATAGAGCTCGTTTGTATAGAAAATATCTATTTACCGTCGCTCTAAATATAGTCAAATTACACCACTTTACTTGCTTCAATCGTCAAGCAACAAACAACAATTACAAGTGGATATCATTAACTATTAATATCTTATACACAGACAACATACACACATTTAAAGAATCGACCGTTATTACATACACAGACATACCATACCGTTTAAATAAAATAAACGTACATGTATATATGAATATTATTAATTTAAATTGCATATTGCATCAAGCTTTGCAACCACTTTCTATGACAATTACATCAAAAAGTAGTTTAGTAATTATTTTTATTTACATGTATGCCCAATTTACATTATGAAATAATTGTGAAAGATCTTTCTTTTTCATTAATTTTATAAAACTTTTACATGTAAAATTTTTAGTGAAATGAAGTCATTTTCATTGCACAAATTTTGTAGTGTAAATTGGTCTTACAACTTTTCTTAGCTCGTGTTGCATAGTAATTAAGAATGTTTAAATCTTCTTATGACTTGCTATATACTTTTTATTGTGTATTAGTAGAAAGCTAGTTATATAACTACGTATGTATGGTAATGTAAATTATTAATTTACTTTCTCATGTACTTCTTTCTCTACCTATCAATAATATTTAGTAACTAACTTTAGAATATTATGTACTAATTTATTTATAAGTACAATATAATATGAATAATAACTTATTTTCTATTGCATATTTCTTGCACTGGTGTTGGCAACATTAACAGAAGGTTGGTATTTTATTTTTTTATAAATAAAAGTGTATAGTCCAGGAGGTGGTGGTCATTTTTTAAGAACAATTTAATCAATTAATTGTTAAGCAAGGTTTCGACCGAAAAGTAAGCTATATCAAATCTAAATTATCTAAGCTAAATTATTCACCATAAACTTGCATTTCTTGGTTAATCCGAGATTCGGACATTAAAGTTAGCCGATTAATTGTGGCGGTCATTTTTACAATTATAACATACTTCCTGGCAAAAAAATGTTGATGAAATAATGACATCGCTCGGGTGTCACCCGCCACATAGTAAAGAAACTTATGACGCCCAGGGGTATCATCGTATTGGTTAAATTAAATGGTCCTAACATAGCTCTGTTAGTTTAGTTACGCATTGACATATGTATTTTTTCGTATATTTTAGTTTATATTTGTGTATTTTAGCCCACATAGCTTAGTTGGCATCGCTTGCAATCTACACACAAGCATGTAAGACACGAGCTAAGCTAAATAAGATTACTTTTCGGTTCGCAATCTGCTTTAAACTCAGTGTTTATTTGTTAGTCTGTTCTTTTTAAAGAACTATTTTGCATAATGTACAGAAGTAAATACAAATTTTGAATGTCTTAAGTTGAAAATTCGTATGTCTTATTTTCTGAAAATGTTTTGTTATATTTTATGGATTATGGCTAAACGCAAGATAAATAATTTATTTATAATAAATTTTAAATAACTCTTGTATTTTCAAAGGATTAAAAAAATGTAATAACTTGTTAATATCCTATTTTATCATGACTCAACCTTCGGTGTTTATGTTTTTATCTATGCTATTCTAGTTCATAAACTGATGATCGGATTTCAGAACAGTTGTTTTATTATCTACTTAAGTAAAATATAACTATTTTCCTAATTATAACCTGTATGTGAGTGAGCGAATGTGTATGTATATCCTATAATATTTTATAATGAACAATTTCTAACCTTTTTCCATTTTACATCACCAGAACTGGCATGGTGAAGACTCTCACACTCATCTACCATGAAAACGGCATAGTCAAGGGTCTCTATAGAGGGATGACCATAAACTACCTTCGCGCCATACCCATGGTGGCCACCTCCTTCTCCACGTACGAGCTGATGAAGCAACTGCTGCAACTAGACACGGGTATGAAGCTATCGTAGACACACCGTCCAAAGACTATGTGTAGCTTTATTTACGTTAAGACTACGACACAAATTGCAACATAAATGTCAGACAATAATTTAGGGTTGCCAGTCAGAAATTGGCAGGGTCCTCGAGACTTTTTGTATATTTTGCTCGACGAAGTAAGAGTTTTACCACTTTTTAGATTTCTACTGTTAATTCTAGATACTTGTAATTTTTATTTCTCCCGTACAAAGCCTTAAAATCTCAAGAAATCTATTAGGTAGATATTTATCCTGCGAACAGGAAGACTTGATCTGGCAGCCCTACATAATTGGCAATACTGTTACACTTTTGAATTTTTAGGAAACACTGATGCGACACTTACTGTGTCGCTATAAGTTTTGCAACTAGAGACACTCAATGTACACAGTGAGTGTACGGTGTAGTGTCGTAGTCAAAACATACTTTTTAAAGTACATTTTCTAACTTTCTTACATAGTCTTAAATAAGTATAGAAATAATAATGCTAAATTCATTAGCGTGTGTATAAATAGGAGCTACGTAAAATTTTAATTACTTGTATCTAACAATAAATGTCTGAATCTATGGCCTATGACCTTCTAGCGACATGTTGTTGTCCAGTTTGTACAAATATGAACTTAAATGTTAAAATGACCACACTTTTGATACAAGTATTTTAAATGTAAGTTTAAATTGTAAAATAACAGTCGGTTATGACCTTTTTTATCAAAATATGGAATTGTACCTAATTGAGTACATAAAATAAATATACCTTTAACACTAAAATCCATAGACATAGTTGATGTGTATGAAATGCAATCAACAAAAGTTAGGTTATTTTGACATTTTTTATACTTAGGACTATCTTTTGACGATAGTAGTTTAGCGTAATTTTAATAGAATACCTATAAATGTTGTGGTATTTATTTTACAATAGGAACGAATAAATCATATTTTTTATAATAAGAATCTGCTTCAAACTTTTTTATATAAAAAAGTGGTCAGCTAATAAAGTAACCATAGACAGCAGTTTTTTTCCTAAAATTTTCAAATAGATATAACAATTGTAAAATTTTAGGTAAATTATTATTTAAAATATGTAGGACATTAAAGAAAGCAGATTAATATCTTGCTTTATAGCTATCACCAAATTATGTTATCTTTTATTTATTCATAATAAAAATTTCTATTATAATAATTAACAAGAAAATATAGGTTAAATATTAAAAATGTCCATTTTTTAAATAAATTATAATGTATTTCGTTTAATAAATCATTTATTCCTCGCTTAAAGAATTGTGTTTTTAACCTTGATTGTTAAGCTTGCTCTTTCAAATTAAACAAACTAAAATAGCGATTGGGCATTATATTTCTATTTGCTAACACTGCGGTGTACATATTATATGTATTAGTACTTACCAATATCAAGTCGCGAAATGTACCTATTTTGATCTATTAAACAAAAACAACTTAAAATAGCTACGTAAATACGTCACCAAGATGTTTTCTTATCGCAATATGTCTGTATATAGTGAATTGACTTTGTAAATATATAAGCTTGACATCACATCTTTAATTTTCTTATAAAATACGAAAATTAAGTAGCTAATTTGTTCTTTTAATAATATATGAAATAGTAACTGTCGCTCAATATAGTATTGATGTTGAAAAATCAATCTCAGTTTCTGCAAAATATTGTAGATTCTAGAGTAACTACAAATGTTACAAGAGGCTCAAAGTAATGTATACCTACATTCTTAATGATTGTATGGTGAAAGCTACATCTTAGTTTAAGCAATGATTTAGAAAAAAAAACGCCTTTCCAGTATTATCAAAAGTAGATGGAAAAGTTCAAAACCTACAATAATCCAATTTTAACCATTTAATTGCATAATTATATAGTGAATTACTTTTTTGGTTTTATTTTTTTATATAAAATTTTGTATTTTTTTTCATATATAACTATTTTTTAAAATATTGAAGTGAATAAAGGCGAATAGAATTTGTAAATATATAATGGTACAGGAGACATGGAAGAATAAATGTAATTATTTATATTAATCATAAAGGGCTGGGTAGGATGTAAAATGCATATACACTGTAAAACAAACTATAAACTATTTCTGATAACCTTTGTATTTTTTAATACTGTTCAAGTGTTCAATAATTTGCTCTCTGACTACTTTATTTTTGTTTGACATTTAAAATAATGATATAAATAAAAGAACAAAAGAAATGTAAGTGTAAATGTGATTTTTGATGACAATAATACGTGTGAAACATTTTGTTCATTATTCTTATTTAATTGACCATGATTTGTTGTAGTCAAAGAATATTTTTGGAATTATTTATTTAGTAATTTATGTTTATTTATATTCACTTAATAAAAAAATGTACTGTTTACTTCTAGGAACAACTTTAAAGACAAGTATAAAATGCTGGCTTAAAAGTATTAATTGTAATAGAAAGCACAGAATGCCTTGTAAATTATAAGTACAGTTGGATAAACAAAGAGTTGTAATTATTTTCTTAATAAAGATATTTCTGTAATAATTGTTTTAGTTTAACCCATCCCCTTTTAAATATTATTATTATATAGATATTCATCAAATATGCAAAAATTATCCAGTTTCCTTATTTGTAAATATATTTTTTTAATTGATTGCAAAAAGTCCACAAAAACCTGAAAAATTAGCTTCCCTGAATTTCGTTATAATAAATATAAAAAAGAAATTTGAATGTTTAACTTATTAAAAGTATATTTATAAACAAAAGGAAGGAAAACTTAAAACGGTGAATAAAAGATTTTTATATAATTAATTTTATTTATTATCTAATTCCTATCAACGGGCATAGTACAGAGTTGAAAGAATAAACTGTTTTAATCTTTTTGTTTTCACTTTCATTATTGCATACTTTTCTCGATTTTTAACTTTGAATATAACCATATAATATAATGTGTATATCAATATATCTGACACAATTTACATTTGCTGTCAAGATAGTCTCTCACACAACACTCGCTCGTATAAAACTTCTTATACCTGCCTGAATTACTCGAATGTTGCATTATACCCAAACGGATTGCCAAGAAAGCCTTAATTAAATAAACGAGCTTCGATTGTGTGAAATAACGAAAGAAATGAAACCAACCTTATGCCTTACATCATTAAGTTCAAATTTATAATTTATTTCACACAGAAGGAGCTCGAGTTCATACATTTTTTTTGTGGTTTTTAGGATTTATTTGTTACCTAACTTACATACTTAATACTTAACGAAACGTGTGGCTTCCGATGTCATTGGTGGGTAATTCTTTGTATTAATATTACACACGCGTTTATTAAAATCGTAGTGCTGATTTGGAAATGTTATCATCTCATGCTTCGTAAGCTTGGGCTCCGAACAACGCCCGAATCTTAAACATACATGGAATTATATTTGACTGTACCTATTATTTTAATTAAAAATGCGCCTAAATTCAACAAAATCGTGTTAAAGTTCAGCGGGTCACGTGATTCAGCCACAATAATTATAAATTTGTATACTTTCAGAACGTCACTAAAATACGTAGATCCCTCAAACAATCAATCGTGTAAAGTTGTAAATTTCATTATCTACCAAGTATTTTCCGGTGTGTTTGAGTACATCGAAATGAAATAATTCGTGCTCATCGAACGATAACAACTTATGCAACGCCTTGATCTTTAGGTATTTACACGTCTACCTAAAATAAAAATTAAAGTGAAAAATTAATAAAAAGAAACTATTAAAGCTCCACGCTTGTGAAACACTTTATTCCATGTTATACAGGTACTGTGGCACAAGAACAGGAGAATTTCGATAAATCAACCTCGAAATGCACGTCTCAATACATTTTATGACAGAATGGACGCACAGAACGTCCTAAACGCGTTATATAAAATTCTAATACTTTTTATGTGACTTAGTCATGCGTATATATTAATATTAATTTATGTAAATATTTTCCACCATTCTGTCATAAAACTAAATGCTTACTATTGTTCTACACAAGATACATAACAACGAGTGCGCCCGTCAGTGTGTATATTGTGCTATGTTTATTTGCTCATGGAAAGCAAGTTCAAGTACGTAAAATCAGAAAAATCAAAGTTAAAAAAGAATACGCTTTAAAACAATAAAAAAATGGAACTTTATAAATTTTGATCTACGGAAATTACAAAAAAACTTTCACTAGGCTATTATATTACGATGAAACGGATAAAAAAACTGTGTACGAGCGCAGCCACAGGTCGGCCGCGCTCGTCTTGTTCGGTCACCAAAGTTCCAATATGGTGGTATGTCCATTCAAACGGCGATGGTGATAATCGGTTGAAATAAAACTACCGTATAGCAAATGTACGCTGTTTAATGAGGTCTAAGTGTCTTTGATACATCGTAAGTTACATACAACAGTGAACCGGTGCCGTCCGGCCGCGCACAATGAACATACCAGCATAAGTAGCGCGGGGGGCCGCCGGGCAAGCTCACACTTGGCCAAGTTTGGCCAATGTCGCAGACATTCGATCCAACATCGGCCAACTGTGACTTTGTTCGACGGCGAAGGGGCAAGAACCTAAAATTGCGGTGACTTATAATTTAATCGCGTCCGACGCCCGCCGTCACGGTAAAGCGACGTCTCTTGTAAAACATCACCTATTTTATTTGTTTTTGTATATATAATGCTCGCCACAGCCCACGTTCCCGCCTCCAACCGCTTTAGAATAGGATCCTTAAATCATTTATATAGTAAACTATACTACTATACAATAAGATAATTAAGCGCAATGTAAGCGCTACAAATTTATTTTTACAAACACCGACACTATAAAGTACACATGTCAATGATCAGTTTATTTCCTCAGTATCGAGGATATACACGCAACGAATTTGGATTTACAAACAAAATACATAAAAATCTATTTTTTTTTTAATATTGCGCATCTATACAACATTCAAACTCCACATGTCATTAGGTTAACTCGTTGAGAAAGATTTATGACTTTACAGAAGTAATTTAATCAGTCAACCACGCTGTAGGTGTCACTATTAATAGATCAAACTTACACGTCGATTGTTTCACATCGAAACTTGACATTTTGAATGAAATTAAACAAATTTTCTGGATACATTCAATTAAGCAGATCTATTCGATAGCCACCACACAATGGACACACTATAGTAGAACACCTACAGCATGAGTGATGTGTTACTTTTCACAACCATGCCTGTAATATTATACATTTGATAAATCAAACAGAATATCGGCTGAATACCGGTTCTATATTAATATGCATAGTTTGTATAATATTAAACAATGCTTACAGGCATATTTGCAACATGTTGGAAAAAATATACATGGCTGTTTGTAGACAATTATATTTAATCACATTTTCCCTAATGCTTGAAGAATGTGAGCATAGAACTGATACACAAATGGCTATGGAGTTGTCAGTCATTCGTCTTTGTCTAATGGAGTATTCGCGCATTTAGTTGTGAGTATTTGCTGTTAGAAAGAAATAAGTTAACTGGTTAAACAAATGAAGCCCTGAGAGTCTCCATCACTGCTCTATTTAGTTTAGTGACACAAGTCGAGTATTATCTACCTGTTCAAGTGACTAAAAATGTATTTGAGTTAGCTATGAGATTCACTCAAGTAAATTTTAGTCACTTGAACTGGTGTTACTCGTTACATTAAAAATTACAATAATTTCACATTGTATAAAACTGAAGCATCGCAAGTTTAGTATCAGTTTACAGAGTATGTTTACGTAAATAGTTCAGGATACGGCGCGTTTCGACGTACAATCCAGCATACCAATTAGAGTTGACACACGCCACACAGCAGTACACTTAGTACAAATTATGAAAGATTTCTACATCGTAACTTTTGATCAGTCTTCTTACATACACTGACTGTCAATGTATGCAAAATTAGTCAAAGAGTACCGATAAAATTCATACGCAATAGAAAACTATCAGAACTCGTGCTTGCGGTACTGAGGTAACGATGTCAAGTGACATTACGCAGTGCATATAATTTCGTTCTGTCGTATGTTAAAGGACGTGTCACATATCGTGTCGCTGGATGGTATGTTGGAGCACATACGCGGCGAGTGCACATCGTCTCGCCGCGTCGTATGTTGGAGGACACACGCAGCGAGTGCACATCGTGTCGCTGCGTATGCCGGAGCACGCACGCGGTGGTTACGCGGCGGACGGTGTGGTGGCGGTGTGGTGGCGGTGTGGTGGCGGTATGGTTGCGGTGTGGTAGCGGCGTGGCGGCGGTATGGTGGTGGCGGTGCGCGGGTCAGATGGCGGCGAGCCAGTGCGCGACGCGCAGCAGGCTGCGGCGCGCGGCGCGGGCGCGCGAGGGGCGGCGGGCGGCGGGCGCGGGGGCGGGCGCGGGGGCGGGACGCGCCGCCTGCGGGGGCGCCGGCACTGAGGGGAAAACGATACATTAGTTTAAACTATCTGTAGCACTTTAATTGATTGCTAGTTTAGAAACTTAAATACTATAACAAATAAATAAACGCTACACACTCAACGGGCCTCCCAGTAAGATCATTGGATCTTGTGTCGGAGACCCGGAACACACATACAAAACAAACGCAATACACCCAAACCACGTACAGCCGATATGGCCAATACAGATGTCTGTCATGACCAGGGATTGAACCCGCGACCATTAGTGCTTCAATAAGTTGCAGTGACCACTGCGCCAACGCTGTTGTCAACATTTTTTATTTTAACTATAGTAAAGTCTTGTTCACAAATTCATATATGAACTGACTTGATAAGATAGACGTTATATACAGAGAATGAGAGTCAGTAGCCTCTATCCATAATCCTATGCAACTTTCTATTCCTCACTACCCCTCAATACTTACACTGTCTTATTAAACCACTGACTAAATCCCAAAATAAATCCTGATAAATCAAACTCCATTACAATCACTTTGTACATTTCAGATGATTTATATCAGACAACTTTTCAGATAACAGAATTATTTAGACATTGGTAACAAGATAAAATAAGTCATCAATTTTTGATTATACGAGGGGAGGTCAAAAAGTTCGCGGAATGGAGGGGTTGGTGGGGGTAGGTTCACTTGTCCAGGTAGGCACTAGT
>DVVJ01000943.1:0-12735 GCA_018234505.1 Junonia neildi neildi | reverse complement strand
ACGCGGCAATTTATCTGAGATCAAGATTTCAATATAATAAAATAATAGTATACGCAAAAACTGTTCTCAACGAAACAATTGCATACCAACTTATGTATTGAAAAAAAATACATTACTTATTTATTAATAAATTCATAATTAAATTATTTAATTTGAAATAATTAAATTTTACGAATTTATTTTTTTTTTAATAAACCACGCCAACGCTACTTACTTAAACTTTATGATCTTCTTCGCAATGTTTCCCAGCAAATTCACGGATTTTTTGCTTATGACTCCAGTTTGGGTTTCGAGATGTACTGATTTACACATAAAATGCATTGTAGTATACACACGTGTAAAAATACATACCAACTGCTCAAAACTACATATACCTTTCATAAGAACATGATGATACATCTGTAGTAAACTGTTAAATTTTGTGACAAAACATTTTTTTTTACTTCCAGAAATTAACAATGTTGATAGAGATAATAATTGATAATTGAAAATTATCTACTGTAAAATGATCAAGCTAAAACATAGATTCTATTTTACATAGGACATTGTGGCGGACAGCGACATAGTACTCTATAACTTTAACATTCCCAGGTCAGCAGTTCCGAACACTATCGAGTGAGAAAAGCACATCAATTTAGATAGGCAAATATCTAACTTGCTCAGCATGTCTGCAATTACGTCTAAAACAATCTAAACTATCCGCACCGCTATAAAATTCAACCCTAGTCTGTTTACTTAAGTTCAAATACTGAAGAGATTACTGAAGAGAAGGCTGTTTACTTTGTTAAGCAAATTTCTATTAATTAGCTTAATGTCAGTATCTAGATTACGTTATAATATTTCTAAGATAATTTTATATTATTTGCCAATGGTAGCGACTTGTAAGACATATTTTTAAAAATATTAGCTTTATTAATCCTTCTCTATATAAGGTTCAACTATGCCAAATTTCTAAACTATGCCGATCGCCAAATTTTCGTGAAAATGTGTAGGAAGTTTTCGCTTCACGTATTCATATATAGGTAGTAAAATGAACGTTGAAGATAAAATGAATAAATCGTTAATCATATAATTTACTCGTTAATCACATAATTTACTTTATGTAAGTATATCTTAAAGCTTATCCTGTCGAAACCATTGATATTATTCTATTCTCTTTTATATCATAAAATCACAACGCAAAATCTTACACTTAATTACATATCTGTGTTTTTTTAATGAAATCTTTTTTCATGAAATAGAAATATTTTGCGATGGCATCTTGAGTATTCATTTTATATTGGTACATGTACCATAAATCTTAACCCAAATCAAGCAAAGACATTATATTAATTATTGGTAACACTAACGTTTTTGATAAGTAATTAATTTTAAATTAAGTAAATTACTCAATTAGCAACAAATGATATAAACAGCTGACTAAGCATGTAATTCAGCACCTGCAAGTGAAAATAAGCTTACAACATGAAAATATAGTAGAGATTGTTGTAATATGTTTCATCTCACTCCATTGTATCGGTATTGTGTCTAATTTGCCGGTAAATGTAATTAACGATTAAACGATTCAATCGCCTGTACGCATTCGATTAACATAATCATCGAAATTTATTTTATGGTAATCTAAATTATTGAGCTGTATATAATCGAACGTCCAAACATTGAATATTTAACCTCGTTTTAAGGATACGGAAATTCAAATCAAATATCTACCTAATTTTAATGTCAAAAATTTAGGGATACTCTCGTAAATCTTTGATTTTTTGTCCTTTATCACGTACCTGGGTACGTGATAAAGGAGTAATGAAGTCTAAGTATGAAGTGTTCAAATAGGTCTGATATAATCTAAAATTAATAGTAACCTACAAAGCATGAGTCGAAGTTACATAGAAACCCGTAACAATTTAAACATAACAAAATATTAAACATATTCTGTTGCAAAAGGAAACCCTCGAGACAAAAGTTTTTAATGTAAACGTTTTCAATTCGTTTACTTTTGTAGTGTTACTAGTATGTGACTTTTTATCAACTTAAAGCTTTATATTCACAAAGATACGATATCTAGGTATATCGTACATTTTTGTTACAATACAGAAAGTACAATATAAATTATCTATTGGAAAGAGATAAAATAATTCCTGATAAATATCGAAGGGTTATACTTTCTTAACCGCTGAATACTTTAATCCCGTGGTATATTTATGTTGCGGTGAAGCCAGTAAATAAGTCCGGGGAAACTTTTCCAGTTCCCATCTATTATAACTCCCCGGAGATCCTTAACTTCGTCGACTCTTTGATATGTTGTAGACCTATAAACAAACTGTATTTACCGCTGTGAAAATCAGAATCAATATCAATTTTTATACAAAATTGATATTCGCGTTAAATTTTAAAACCTGACGAAGCTATCGTTTTCATATGTATTATCGGTTTCTGTTTTACCAATTCATGTTGATGTAATGAAGTTTTAAAATATAAATATTTGTGAATATTTCCATATGTATTATACAACTAGTCTCACTGTAGTCGATTTACGACGATGAATTCTTTTTTGCAACTGAATTCTTTTACTTTTTAATGATTTTGACAGTTTGCATGATCAGACAGTTTGACAGCTGATTATATTTTAACACAAACTTATTACATAGCTATCTATATGTAAGTGAGGGAATCAATATAAAAAATAGGAATGATAAAGAATAAAGAATATTCGTTTCATTGCAATTATGAAAAAAGTCTTCATTCAGAGCGATGCTCATAGAAAAGGAAGCCATACTTTTGTCGGTTTACAAATAAGTCGATTAGCGAGCCGCCAGCCACTAAACATTTATTGGATTAATATTAAAAGTTAATACACAAATCACGACAACTCCACATCAAAACAATGTTTACACATGTACATTATATACAACAACTGCTGCCTCTCTGAGGCGCCGACCCACGACAAGTTTAATTCGAAAACTATGAGGTTAGGCACAAAGAAATAGTTTCCTTGCGTAGTTTCCAGTTATTTTGAAGACAAACAGGCAAAGGGTTTCCAAATTTCCATAAATTCTCATCTCATAAAACTTCTATTTTCTATTATTGAAATGTCTTACATACCTCCTAATTATACTATTGCAAAATTAGTATGCTATTTTGCAAGTAATGTCTACAAAAAGTAACGAAAATATAGCCCGAATAGTTTTATACGTTATCGTAAATCTTAAATATAAAAAAATCTTAATTAACACATATAGGTAACAATATCTAACGTTTCGTAAACGATGCTAACAAACTAACTCATTCAATTAACTGTACCGTTCAGCGCGACCAATTGAACCATTCGCGTAATGAAATTTCGACTGAAATAACCTCGGAGCTATAGTCAAAACATCCAAACACATTACCAATATTAGTCGATGCTGTGTACAATATGTTGGTTTCAATTTCCACTGTCAAATATAGTTGAAAATATTTCACTACTCGAAATTCAACGCAGGAATTAACGTACTGAATATAATTAAATTGTGTTTTATATCGTATCAAATATTGGCATATAGCTGTTCGTGTATTAGCACAACCGACTCATCGACTTTCTTTCACGCTAATTACCAAAACACCCACATGTATTAACGCTTTTACAGAATTTCGTCATTCCGTTAATTCGGACTAATTTTAGGAGAAATAAACCATTGTTAGTTTCAGTCCCATATTCATAGTGCTCGCGCCGCAAATTGAATCTAATTGCCACAACGAAGTGTTGAATCAGGCCGACCGACGAAGCTTCGGTGGCCTAAATTGCACCTATTTACCCACTTAGTATGAGAACTACCCACAGTGCACCTGTAAGCTTACTAAATTTTGCTACAAGATATTAAAAAAATTAATATCAAGAGCTGATCAAATAGAAAAATATTCCTCCAATACAAAATGTGAACTACTTATTTTTAAATTTACTGACACCATCGTTTATCATTTAAAAGATTAATAATATTCAATAAAGTGCAATAATTAATTTCCAAACCGTTAAGCAGGCTACTTATTGCTGTATTATAAAAGAGGCCAAGCCGCAGAAAGCGTGACAGAGCAATATTTTTTATTGCAAATCAATGTTACTCGATCGTTTACCGGAACACACAGAACAAATTGCTTGTCGGCGCTCCTATCTATCACACTCAAATCGTATAAATATGCCTTAATGTGCTTCCAATAACTCACATCAGGATTGATACTACTGTTGTAACTATTAAACTGAAAAATATACATGAATATATAAAAAGGTGTAAAAATTGTTATTACGAATAGAGATGAAATAAATTACGAAAGCCTTCACAACATATTCCGGCCTATTAAAATATCAAACGCAGCACGCATAGAACAAAATATCGAGCGCAATTAATTTAACAAGCTAACTATTAGTTGCTCTCATGGACATTCGGCTGCGGTCTTGTCATGTCGTGACGCAACAATCCGGCACAATAGCAGGCCTTGCTACAAGTGACTATTCCAAATGGACTCGCCAGTAATTACGGCAAGTGTACAAGAACTGATTGACGACAAAAACTATAATAATAGTGGACGTGGAAACGAATGAGAACCGACTCAGACGTACAAAAACCTCCTAAATTGTGATAAACGAAACTCCTCGGGTCATTTTAGTTACTGCAATGCGTCATATTGAGGTAGAATATACCTTAATTATTTGCTTTTACTTTCCTCCTCACTATTTACTTAGTGAAATTAAAATGCATTACACAAATTTGAATTTTCCAGAATTCTGTTCGCTGAATAACATTTTCCGACATGTTTTTACTTTTCATTTAAAGCCTCACCTAACATCAGCGGGTTAGGCATTGTTACACATAGAATGAGTGCAGTGAGAAAGCGTTATAATGAAATGTAAATACTTTCAATTAACGGCAACTACGAAAGAACAATAGTTTATGTTCAGGAGTATTGTTTTCGAATACATTCATAGAAGTAATGTATTTTAACTTCTTGTACTTGACTCACATTGAGAATGTTTATATTCCTATTAATTATTATATTATATACGGCATTTTATATACGTACTTAATTTGTGAAGTATTTGGTAAATTTTATTAAACTCATTAAATTACTTGAAAGTTATCGCTACAGTTCAGTGAGCGTAACGCCAAGTGCGTTGTGTTATAATAAATTTTATACATTTTACAGTTATCATTAAAATAAATATTTACCTCAACTTTTATATTATTATTAATATTATCTAACAACTTTATTACTATAATATTAACGTGATAATGGAACTCAAATACCGCAAGACATACGAGTAAATGTACTCGTATGTTACGCATATAAAGAAAATTTTTTCTATAGCGACGCGTTTTGGATTGGTATAAAATAACGCAATGTTATAGTAAAACTCAATTAATTGCATTTTTTATAAAATAATATATAGTTTTTATGAAAAAAAGAAGTACTGAAACATTATTTATTAATTTTTCCTAACAATTTTCAATAAGCTAGAAAAAATAAATTATTTTAAATCGTGCAACTGCTCTATTTCGAACAGTTAATGTTTGTATAGCGGCAAATTGACAAAGTTATATTTATATAATTATCATAAAAATGTTAAATTAATTATTAACGGAAACGACAATTCTACGGACTTCATCGAGAACTATTTATGAAATAGCTAATACTATTAATCAAAATAATATCAGATGCCAAACTGTCAGATTAAGATTATAAAAAAAATAAATACTTTACTAAAAAGATTTCATATTTGGTTTTATATCGCTAGTTTTTCTTAAAACTTTAGGCCTTGTCTGGATAATTTATAATACTGAAAAATACGTTAATGTACAGTGAAAAGGCATTGAAAATTAAATTAGTTAATGCTTCTAGGTAACCTTTTCACGAACATACTTGTAGCCAGTGTAATGATTTCCACTGAGTACTAAAGTACTCAGTGGAAATAGTAGAAATCATTACACTGGCTACATATGCTTTCAATGGCTTTACATGGCTATGCTTTCAATAATTATGATTTGGTGCGTGATTTATTTTGACACTAATTAAGTATAATTAAAAATATCGGCTGATAGGAGTCCGAATAATTAGGAAATAACCGACGACATAACTATTAAAGCAGTACATTGATTTAACTAGCTTTAAACTAGAATTTTATAGATATGTATAATAGAAATGGCTATCAGTAGGGCTATTCCGACCAAAAATCGAGACTCACTCAAGTGAATTTTTTACACTTCACCCACAAGATGTAAGTGTAAGTGTAGCGCTACGCGATCTGAGTCATACTAAAGCAATTTTCATTTTTGACGTAATATGTATGCATTGAATATTCTGTAGAAAGTTTTTAACAATTTTTTGACAGACCGAATGAGCGAAATGACTAAATTCGCTTGAGAGATACTCGATTTATGGCCAGAATAGCTCTACAGTGCAGTCTTAAGAACAACTGTAGAAAGTCAGTTACATTTTAAATGCTTTATGATTTTTGTTCCATGCCAATTCTATTTCAATAGTTAATTTTATATCGTTATAGCGGTTAATCGGTGTTCGTACGATCATTTCTTAGTACGAGATGTTCGAGTCTAATTCGATTAACCTTTCCTAACGTTCTTAACTACTTAAATTTAATGATGACGCGGACATTCCTCGGATCTTTTTTATTCATTGACATCAATTATTTAATTTGTAAGAGTAATCTATTCCACATCAATAGTAAACCATAAGAGATTCATAGTTGGAGAACCAATATTTACATTGTTTTTGAGAAAAACGGCTTAGCGGCCGTGTTTTTAGCTTTTGTATAGAGCTCTACATTTTCTTTTTCTTACTTCTGAAATCAAGTGCTATGCAAAACGTTATAAAAATTAGTATATAAAACTTAATATTGTTTGAAATACTGCTTTTCAAAATGTAATGTAATAAAAATACCAAACAAATGTTTATACAGAAACTGCTTTTATAAGAACTATTTTCTTAAAATTCTTTGAATGCTATAAATCGGTGTTTCAACCTTGTTCTTCCCACTCTTTTCTGGTACATTTTTAATATTTTAAAATTATGTGGAAACTTTTATTTCAATTCAGTAATAAAGAAGTTATATTGCTGAATTGAAATTATAATATTTATTTATTTTTTATAAATGTAGAGTTCAGTTTTTTAAATTGAATTTTTTGTCTTTTCATGCTATTTAAACCCAACTGTAAATAAAAATAGTTTGTTACATTGTCTATATTCCAATGTAAAGTACTCTACAGTACCCGAAGGCATCGTTTAGTTTGTTATGCTTATCTAAGCGGCGCGAGCAATTAACGGATCATAAATTTGTACCCAGTAAAAGAGTTGCACGCTTGTGGTGCTCTACACGTCGGCCTTTTTATATTTACGTTTCCAAAGCTTTCCGCCGAAACTATTGCTGACAATAAATTTCGAAGCTTTCCCGGCATTATCATCGCGGAGAAAAATTATAAAAGTTAAATTAAAAACAGCAATAAGTTCCCTCGTTTTAACGACGTTCATTACATCGAGTCGCCTCTATCCGACAGTAATCTCCGTTACCTAGAAAACAACAGCACATCTCACTAGCACACACACTGCTCGTCGGAAAACGCACATGCACAATTTTCCGAACACCAGTTACGGAGACCGTGTCGGTCGCGATGGAGCAAGGGGCGGCACGTGCGAGCGCTGCCTCTGCGCGCGATAGACTGACGGCTCTCAGGCGCGCGAGCGAGCGAGCGGGACGCGCGGCGGGCGTGCCGGCGCTCTGCGCGCGCATCGCACCTCTCACTCGCGCCTCTCGACTCCACATATAGTCGTCCCTTCCCGGCACGCGCGAGCACACCTTTCGTTCCCGAGACAGGTGTTCTCGCCTCTGTGTGCGTCCCGGTGTATCAGCCTTCGCCTGTATGCGCGCTTCCTGCGGATCGTTTTTTATGCCCGGCAGAAATTATAAAAAGTAAATGGAGGGAAAATTAAATAAAACGTTTACAATGAAGCGTTTTCCTGTGCGCTTTGAGTGATTCAGTGTGCGCTATTTTTCAGGGTGGGTATTCATGGAGGTTCCACTGTCGGAGTGATTACGGTGCTTTTTACGGATGTTTGAGTGACGTAGGTGGGCGTAATTAGGCATGGGGCGGAAAGGCATATTGATTGCGGTAACGCGGCTTTGTGGAAGAATCGATATTTTTGTATTAAAGGTGGCACGCGATGTGTCCGGCGGCTGGCCGTGCGTCCGGAGCCCGTACTTCGGACTCCGGGTAGTTGGAGTAAACCTTCGTATCGATCCTAGCCCACAAGTTTGACCCTAGTTTATGGCGCGCAGTATAACTTGAGCCACACTTACATTCGATATCAGATATATGCTCTACCATAACGACTTTTAGAAACTTTTATCGGTAGCTACACTAAACTATACCAATTTTTTGAAATCATCAAAATATCCACCTAATTTTACTTCTTTATCCAATATTCTCTATCCAATATAGTTCACTAACACTTTTTTACTAACTTTAAGTTTGAAGCAAACACGCGACAAAAATTTTAACACTTAAAAATAAACAAGAGAAGTGTGGAACCAACCCTTTGTGGATGATTGTAATGTTTTATTAAATGTAGAGTCAATTCAAAATGGTCATTGTATTGTTAATGAAATAACTTCAACATTCGCAAAATGGGAAAATACTCGGAAACATAAGTTATTTGTGTAATGTGTTCTCTATCGCAGCCACCCAAAAGTTGAATTTGATATGAACTATTTAATCTTATTACGAGGAAGCGTAAGCCAAACTCAAGTTGAACGACGGCACTATTTCACGGCTCTTTGTCATAGTAATAGTATTTCGTTGTGCCCAGATGTTGAAGCACTTAGCGGCTTGCACCGGTTTTATTATGAATAGCAACGGAACTAGTATTTTGTGGTTTCCCTGCGGAGCAAGACACAAATTAATGCCCGAGCTTTCAACTAGAAATTAATGTAATACACCCAGGTTGCGAGGCAAATTGTTGGCATTCAGTAAATTTTGCATCGCGCCGCGAGAAGATAGCAAAATTTGTAATTGAATTTTTGATTATACACGTGACAGCTGGTATGATATTATGCAGTCAATAAACAATGGGCCAGAACAAACTCGATTTAACTCGAACGCGACGCGATTTGCGAGAAGAATACGCTTTGGTAAATTCATTGACAATGTATGTAAACAAAATTGAATATTTGTGACAAGTTAGACTAATTGTGCACATAAAATACTTTAAAATTAATAGATAAAGTATTATTTTAATAATGTTGGTACCTAACTACCATCATGTAAATAAGAGAAAGATTAGTTTGGATCACGTGGTACTTATAATGTAAGGACACCAGCAACGACACGCATCTCATATCAGTTATAGTGTTTTAAGGTAGCTATGAAATAAAATAACTGACCTAAACATAAAATTATGTATATGAAAAGTGGCAAACCTGGCAACATCTTCACACAATCATACAAAAATTAAAATCATATAAAAGTAAAATATTTAGCATAAATACCTTTTTCACGTCAACCTCTTTATATCTCAACAGTCGACTTTATTACCGACAAAATAAAGTAAAAGAGAATTCCTATATAACGGAGTTGGAAAAAAATTGTTAAAATAACCTTTAAATTGTTTTTCTATTTTGTGAATTTATTTATCCAACATTAAAAATTTTACTTCGTATTCTATATTGTCATATTGTTTCTCGTCTTTCATTAAATTGTATTTTAAGAAAACCTTTTCTTTTTATTTTGTTATTATATATTTGAAAGGGAAATACCCTGCTCTATTTTATATTAACTTATTATAAAACATCTTTGCGATTACAATTTTATACTTATTCCTTTATTATGCCATATGTTCTCGTTTTTAATAGTTTTTAACAAAGCCATTAAAATTTAGAGTCGATCACCGCATCAAGCATTATTATAATTTGTATCTATAAATAGAAGTTGCGTTATATTAATGAACAGTGTGTAACATTAAAACTAGACTTACACAGTCTAGTTTTAATGTTACGAACTTCTATTATCTAAGAGCCTTTTCGTAAACAATGATTCACCGTGACATCATACGGCGCGCTCAGTGGCGCCAAAAATCGCACCCGTTCAACTGAAACTTTCAAACAAAGCGAGTTACGAGCACTTGAAAGATTGATATTTAAAATCATTGCTATAATATTTTTATAGATCCAAAAATACAACATTTTTAGCTATGAAGATTGTTTACATTTTTTACCAAGGTCTGCTTAGTTTTCTAGCCCAAGTTTTGAAGATTACTGAATTTAACTTTGATCGGCTGTCTAGCCTCCACAAAGTTAGTACTAATAAGAATAACAATAATTCGTAAACGTGATACAAACCAGGAGCGAGTTTTATCTCCGGAAATCGGGGAAATTTCTGTCTGCGAGCAGTCGTTCTTGCAAGGCAAGGAATCGACAGGCAAAGACGTTCTGAGAGACCCGCCTGCATAAAAAATAGGGCGTCGGTTCCGGCAATGGGTGCGTGAGATGGGGGCTCACGCATCCGTTTCGTATGACCCTGAGGATGACGATAGCTAGTTTTGGCTGCCACATGCCCCCTTCTGTCCCCTTGAGACAAATTCCGTCAGCTACGAGCAGAGATACGCGCGCGAAGGGTATAGATATTCATTGCGAAAGCGATTCCAAAGTCAACCCGAAGAGGTTTTGCTGGAAGAGTTTTGATAGAAGAAGATTACATAAAAAAATAATCTCTTTTTTATCAATCGCGTATGGTGTTACTTCAAGTTCGCCATTAGTTTTTGACTGAACTGTAAAGACGCCTTCTAATTTTTATTAACTTTAGGAGAGCATGTTTCTGAATTCACTATTTTAGAAAATAAAAATAATGCTTAAACAATTTACATTAAACATAATTATATCATTCATCTATACTTTGAAAGCACCTACATATAGGTACGAAAGATTAATTCAAAATAATCATATTGAAAAACTTCAGTAACGTCTTAAATATACTGTTTATTAAAAAAAACGATCTCAAAATTAAATTCTCGACACCTTAACCAATAAAACGTTGCAAACGATGGTGCTAATAAACTTGTGAAAATATTTCGTCAACGAAGGCAGCAAGCCGCTGACGATATGACGAGGTTCGTCCTCCTGTACGGTGACCATGATTTCTATTATTCATTTCATACATCGCATTACAGTCATAGTATCACATTTTACACGCTTTTATGTTATAACAATAAGCATAAAATTATAAAAAATAAAAATGAAACTGTTTGTTTTCTGTACACTAACTTTTTAATCTGATTTTACCAGAAAGAGGATGTAATTATGACAGTATGCTTTAATTTACACATTACACGTTATCCGTACTGTAAGCTACTTTCACTGATTTTAACGATAACAACTGATTTGGTATAGCCGTAATAAAATTACTTTTATTACTAGTAACTGCAGGTTCGATTCTCACTTAAAATGGATGTTTGGTTGAAGGTTTTTTATATACTTCAGTAACATATGAAATTTAAGAAAAATGTCATTTAACGCATGTAAATATTCTGCTATTGAACAAAAAACAGCTTGCAAACAAGTAAAATTCTTTGAAATGGTTTATTAAATGACAGAGCATAAATGATTTGCAAAATCACATGTAAATTTTTGCAAAATCAAAACCTTTCTCGACCTCTCGACTTAACAGAACTCTGACTTTTGATTAGGATCCATATGATTGGAAATGACGTAAGGTGTGGGTTTCGTGGACCATCCTCTAAGGGCTCATGGTTATTAAAGACTTAAGGATTTAGTATACACCAGATCCGTCATATTCCATAATATTACTTCATTGTTTGCGATGACATTTTTGTTGCTTACAAAAGGTCTTATCCCGCCACTTCACGTAAGCTTTCCGTAAGACTTTATGAAATGCGATTATAACAGGAATCGTATCTTAACTTTTAAGGCACTACTTATTATTAATCACAAACCCAAATTTATATTTTAAGAAAAACACGAAAGCTGAAAATAAAATTAGCACTTGCGATTATTTATCTATTTTAATCTACCATCCACAAAACCTATATCTAACAACCTTCGAAGCAGTTTCATTTACAGCTCTGATACGCGTTTGACACGAAAAAAAAATCGATTCCCACAATCTGTCGCCCGTGGAATGGCCACTCTACATTCTGTACCGAGAATTTCACAGTAGCTAATAACATGTTGCGAAACGGTCGCAGCTCCCGGCCCGCTGGTATGGCAACAATTTTAATAAATAATTATCCCCCGGTGCCTTGTGCTCGTGGATAAGCAGGCTTAATTCCCTCTCGCTCCACGTGATCATAAGTAGAAACTTTTCTGTTTCAGTTCCACTCATTATTTGTACATTTTGACAATTTAATTCTATGCTGCTAAATATGTTTTAAGGTAAATGTATGTCTGATTAAATTTATTATTTATCATTTTATATTTTTTTCCTTTTCTTTTTTAAATTAAACGCAATATGATCGTGTGGTGTTAGTAAAAGTTTTTTTCTCTATTACTTATGTTTTATGAGATAAAATTAATAATAAAAAAATTACATATTTTTTTTTTTTTTTTTTTTTTAATCTTTATTTATAAGAGGGTTTTGTCAATAATGACCATGTCACCCCCATCGTTCAAACTACATCAGCCTCTTCTATCTAAATAAATCTTAACTAATTTATATAAATGCCTAGCCTCTGTGGAGGTAGGTG
>DVVJ01000942.1:0-12738 GCA_018234505.1 Junonia neildi neildi | reverse complement strand
CGTTCTGCGTGGCGCAGCGGTCAACATGCCTACCTGCGCCGTGGAGGCCCCGGATTCGATCCCTGGCCAAGTCATAATGGAAAACGATCTTTTCCTGATTGGTCTGGGTCTTGGATGTGTATCTATATATGTATCTATTGTAAAATATAGTATCGTTGTGTTAGTATCCCATAACACAAGTCTCGAACTTACTTTGGTGCTAGCTCAATCGGTGTGATTTGTCTGTATATATTTATTTATTACATTACGTCATCTAAAAAAATAACATCATCAAAAAAACAATTGACCCTTATAATTAAGCGTGAAATTTTTATAAAGCTTCGATTTCGTCATTTCTAAATGAAGTGCCTCAAGATGGAATGTGGATTGGGTTTTTTATATACACACATGTATGTATGTATATCGTTCTAATGATGATTGTGTCGCCCACCTCTGACCCGGCACGCGCTGACTACGGGTCCTAAAACACCGTGCCTTTCTAAAATTGTCCAATCTTGTTCCGTTATTTAAATCTTTATTTTTTTGGTCGATCTTGCGCCATAAAAGACTGATATTTTTGTACTTTTAGTAGGACGGTAAGATGAAATAGTATATTTGAGGGTATGTTAATTGGTGTATCAGAAAAATTTAGATTTTCAGAAATAACAATACTTCATAAATTCAGTAAACACACTTAATGTCTATGTAGAGCCTTACACCATAACCCTTCTTTTACTTTGGGAAAGGGTCACTTTTTCCATTTTTCCTTTAAAATTTGACAATGCGTTTTTAATTCTGGTGCTATAATTGTCCATGTACAGCGGTGATCACGTACCTCGCCTGTTAATTTTTCATAAAAAAAGGTTACTGATTAAGTCATTTATAGTGTCAGGAAAATGAATGTCGTCTTCGTTGGAATATACGGAATATTCCGACGGTAAACTGTGAACAGTACAAAAATTAATGTCTGCCATTTGTTGCAATGTCTGCTGCTATCTCAAAGTTTTATTTTGCCTCCGAAATATTAATTGTGACGAAAGCATCTGTCTTTTAATTTTGAACAGCTTATACTGTAATGACCTTGCGGAGTGATACTGAAAGAAATAGTCGGTACCAAAAAACTTTTTTTTACGTATAGACTGTTTGTGTCTTCCTTTGAGTAAATTTATAAATTTCACTCATAACATGCCAGTCCTACGCATACAAAAATATGTAAAAATATACTGCTATACTTAGCTATAATTTTAAAAGAAAGGCCGTTAGAATATAGTTTTATATGGGCTTTAAACTTGATTCGAATCTTTATTGCGAAATGTCGCGACCCGGGCAGGAAATCGTCGGATTATACAAACGATGGACCTACACATCTCCATTCAACTTTTTAAAATTGATGACATTTTCAAATTGACTGCCCAAGTTGATGGCTAGTCATTTGAATACTGATAAAAAATATTTATGTGATACGTGTATCTAATAGGTTATTATTAAACATTTTATTTTAAGCTGATTTAAATGATGATGATACCTAAAACGGCTGTTGATGATTGAAAAAAAAGTAATAGATGAAAACAACTAACGCAGTCTTTTAAAGCCACCAAGCAAAAAGAACAAATTTAAAGCTTTCAGGAGATGAAAAGCTTTCTTACTTGAAAATCTCTGATTAATAAAATAACGTAACAGCATAATTTTTTTTTCATAATTAGAAATTTACATCTTAATATCTTGACCCGCCGGGTGCCGACCCATCTTTTATAACAAAACAACAACCTTACCACAAAATTTTACATAATTACCTTTTAACCGTGATAAACGAAGACAGCAAATCATCGGAAGATATTGGGTGTGTGAAAAATACCCTAATACGCGCAAGCTGGGCCCCGCCCCCCGCCGCTTCGGTAACGAGCTGCACTTACGCGTCGTTTCGCAATGATCATCCATTACAGGAGGTAATTGCTGCACCGAGAACCTAAACTCAATTCATACGACTTGTAGTCACGATGAAGGCAACGTAAAAGTCATATGCAACAATCTTTAACGGACTTTAAGAGAGATTTTGAGTATAGATTGGAAGTTAAAAATCTGCAACACGATTGATGGCAAAACTTTCGCGATTTATAAAATCCTTTCGAAAAATAGGTTCTTCTTTCTTAGGTTCTTCATTCTTTTAACTTCAATTGATGGATTACAAAAGGATAATCACAAGAGGTAATTGCTGCATCTCAACTGAGAACCTAAACTGAACTCATATGACTTGAAATCACGACGAAAGTAGGGATCGATTTTATCTTCTATTCTTTATACTAACAAGAAGTTACCTTGGGACAGAGAATGGAACAATTCTTAGCGGACTTTAAAGATTCAGATTCTGGGTTGGAAGTTATAACTCTTCAACGGATAGTGGGAAAACGGTCGCAATTTGTAAAATCCTTATAAAGAACACCCTCACATTTTAACAGGAACTGACACTTGCATCGCAATTAGCAGTTCTTTTGAAGTCCGATAGTTATTTTTATTGCAACACAATTATAAAAACATGTGTTATAACAGAAGCGTCAAATATGGAAAATTAATGCAACGGTTTATAAATGACAATAAATGTTTTATAATCGCCTATATTGGCTGTGAATTTGATATAATAAAAAAGGTATAAAAGTATTTATGCAAATCGACATTGGCGCCTCCTAATTAATTTCGTGTGTCGCTAAACGTTAGTGGGTCTTCGGATCCGAGCGAAGGGGTGTGTGGGTGTTTGACCTCTCGGTCGCGTGGGTCGGCTTTCTAAGGCAATCCTCTGATGTAGTACGGGCTGAGGTTACCTAACGTTTTTTGCGTTGGCGGCGATTATCCAAACGAAAACTATATTTCCTACGCCGAAAGCTATTGAAACACCGCTGTCGTACACGTCTAGTGTTACAAAATTATACGCCATTAAATTTAGCGGCCAATTTGATGTAACATGAGCAGTATGGACAAAATCATTTTTAATTATTACACGAACGACAAATTTTTAAGTCGTCGTTTTTGTTTATTTTCGGAATAGGAGCTTGATTTCACCGCAGATGTCGATTAAGCATATTTTGTTTCTCACAAAAAATCTAAGAAGTATAAAGGAAATATGAGTTTCTTCGTGGCCACGTTTTTTTTTCATCCTCCGAGCGGTTCCAATGCGCCGTCCGCTAGTATCGCGTTACGGCTCTGACGACTTAGCACGTAATATATTTGATTTTATATCCCAAACATGTCTAATAGTTAATATTTATTCCCATAAACTTTATTCAAACGCTCTCCGTAAGTTGAATCTTTCCATGATATCACTAATACCATGATACGAATATTTGTGACCCAATAACTTAGGAATAATCGCCCATTAAAGTTATTTCCGGGCGCATTAATAAAAGTTTATCGTAATTAAAGTCCATAAGGGACTGGAGATAAAAAATTTCGAATGTTAATTTGTCAGTAGATTAAAGTAGATTTGCGTATATATAACATTTTAAAGCACAATAACAGTTGAGATGGTCGTTCGCCGGTAGGGGGCGCGCCGTTAAAGCAGTCTGCTGTTCTGCTAATGACTCGGAAGACGCCCACTACTCGATTAAAAAGTTCAATCAGAACGGTGAACGATGCTTCGTCGCCCCTTCAGTTTGTTTAACTCACTTCTCTTAAAGCCAATTACGGTTATAGATGGTTTTATATCTTAGATAGCTCGTGTTGACTTTAATGAATAAAACAGTTCGTACTTAGTTCTTTATTTTGATGTGATTGCTCAATTTGTTACACATTTAATGAGTGACATCAAGTATAATATTTTAATAAAGATCTCATTCACTTTTATGAATGTCATTAAATTCTAAAATGATGTTCGGATGTTGTTACTTGTTACATTTGTATCCAAATTGTAATTCTGTTTAGGATAAACTAAACTTAGATTCTTGCAGACAAGCTTCTAGAATTCTCTAAAATAAACTCTCTCTGCATTATTAGGATTGGTATTCCATTTTTATTAAGTAATATTACCATGCCAACATCCTATTCTTGTTTCGTTGGAAGAAATCTAGTATAATTTATTGAGGAATTTCCAATATACCGGAACAACACGCCCAAGCGACCAATGTCCGGTCAAAAGTTCGTCGTATCTTCTTCACCCACGCGGACATTCATGAGATGTATTGGACCAGCCGACCCGTGACAAACATCTGTAACTCATGACCCTCCTACAGAGTTGTCGTGACAACTTTTCCGATTTAATTGGTACTGAGCGTGTCAGAAGTCGCCTGGTAATGTATTCAGTTGGTATTGAACTTTATAACCTTTACTAATATAATTTTCGTGTCCGTACGCTTCGATATCAATAAGATCAAGTTACATTTTTTTATGGATTTCACGTTAAATGTAAATTTGATTATTATTATTATTATTGGCCTATGTTGTAAGCAGTGTTCCAATCGTTATGCGTGAAGAAAAATTTTATTCGAGCTTTTATGTACCTCCAATTATAATATACGGCAAAGATGGAATTTTTTTCTAACCTCTTTTTCTGAACTGAATTGCTTGGAAATTATAAGAGAAATATATAGTTTAGTAGGTCTAAGTAATTTAATAGTACAAACAAGGAAAACTACCACACTTTGGGAAAGCAGATGCTACCAAGATCGACTAGTAAGAAACTATGTAGTTGCTCCCATCTTCAACAAAATCCTGTACTCGTACCAGGTCGCTACCGTCACGTATAGCTATTACTTTTTAAACTGTGCAAGTTTTTATAAAGCATCGTCATGTATAGGTCTGTTTAATCAACAAGTCGACAAGAAAGTCCCGTCTTGTCGGCTTCCGAGTCGTGTCCGAACATTTTCTAACATATTGATTGATTTTTAGAAAATGTAGAAGCCGTAAATATTTACGATACAGCGTCGGCTAATGGTTGATATTAGTTGCAGCGATAAAAACTGGTAGTGCTGAAGTTTAAGGCCCATCACACACCGTAAATCTTTTAGAATGTTTCTGTTCTGAACGGAAAAGCACTCCGCTTCGGAATTATTGCTTTTCTCGTCATCTTACGTAAAAAAAATCTATTACATAAGACACAAGGCAAAATATGACTATGTTTTGATGTTAAGATCTTTGAGAAATGAAATATGTAATTATAAAAGAAAATCTTTTAAGTTTTGTTACTATTGAAATTGAAGTGAATATCTAAAAATTTAATTACAAAAATAGATATACCACGTGAGTGAGACTCAGGCCTAAAGTTGCTCATCTTCCTTCTTAATATGTGTGGTCGGGCTTAACTGACGTGAACATAATCTACAACGGTAAGGTAGTATGAATTATTCCCGCATCGACACTACACGATATGAAATATTATAACATGACACCTGACAAATCACCCGTGGACACGAATTCAATTACTTCTAATTTATCTTTCTGCTAATGTGGTAAAAAATATATTAAAAACCTTAAACAATTATTTGTTGAACCTGGTTGTTGGTATATGGAGAGCTTTGTATTATTTTCCCTTTACTGATTTAAGTTCTAATATATTTGATAGTGCACCCTCAAGTCGTTCTTGTCGTTGCCATAGCTTGTATGTAAAATAATATACACATGCCTAATAAGCAAGCAATGAAGTCTGTTTAAAATAGTAACAAAAATGTTATCAGGCACAGAAATGAAAAATAATAATTTGCATAATACAAAAAAAAAAACGGGATTATATCAAATATATAATGTAATATTTTTTTGCGAATTTTTTTAATAAGTTACTTTAAACAATTATTTCAGTTTTAAATTGATATTTTTTGCAAATCAAGTCTTGACTATCTTTCTATCTTTATATGGAACCAGACGATAGCGACTTTCACGCTCCGTGGGCGTCACCTGTCGTGCTTTACTATTATCATCTACTGACTATATTTTATTTATTGCAACCATTTTAAACCTTATCTCAAATTAATAGGATCTAAAATAAACATCAACTAAATAATGATAGTTTTCGCCCACCAGCACTTCTACATCAAGTTTAGGTGATTCTTACTATACATTGGGGTCGCAAGTAAAACTCATCAATAATAAACGGTTTCTAATATGATTGATTCTATGAATGATAGAAAATCTTAACTTGACTTGTTCAATAACAAAACTTACAAATTGTTTATTTGATTTGATATACTAGCAAAAGCAACAATATCATGCTCCAAGGCATATAATGCTCCAAAAAACTTCGTCTACCTGTTCATACTTTGTCCATTCAGAGCCATGTGGGCGACCCGCTGTATAATTGTAACTTTTTGTCGTTTCATTTAAAAGCATTTGTCCATTGTCAGTCAGTCGCTTTGATCGTCTGACGCGGATCAGTTAGACTGGCAGGCTGTGTCTGATCGCCCAGTGCATTATCACCCACTATTCAACTGTATCTGGTCGATTAATCTCCACGTTCACGAGTGGGCCGGTATTTTTGCCATTGAATGCTCCAAAGCGGTTGTAGTCTATTTCAATTGAATCAAAAGTCATTGGAGTATTCTGAAACTAGATTTTAATATGATAGATTTTATCTCGTATCGTATTCAGACTTTTTTACTTGTATACGATCTTATTCAATGTTAGATATTGATTTATTATAAGGAACAGACATTGCACAATCGAGAAAGAATCGTGATTTTTTTGCACAGTCAAATCAGAATAAGAATTACGATACAAATGCTTTTGTATAATATCCTTCATTCGTCAGTGAAGGTAAATATGAGGGAAACAAACGTGTAACGGAAGTAATTTTGAGAATTGTGTTTCTACCGGCTTGCAATAGAGTACCACGGTGAATTGAGCTTTCTAAAATAATTTCTAGAAAGTCTTTTTGAAATATAGTGAAACCAATGCTTAAAGTCGCATTGTATGGACAATAGCAGATCTAGTTCCAATATTTATGGACTAAGTTGCACAATAGCATTGTCGATGTATTTTATCTTCGGTTTTCATAGCTTTTACGTACTAAATGATTATTTTATGCATTGCAATTGCATTATTACCTTGCAAGGCTGTTTCGTAATCTCAATTATCAATGCGATAGCAGTTATCAGTTATCATCAATCGATTATATTTCATTGTATATAAATATTAGGTATCATCATCAGAAACTGCGCAGTTAGACATTATCACTATGAAAGTACCTAGTAACCTTGTTTGGTTGCCAAATTTTCATTTACGCGCTATTCATGTTTCATGTTCGTGTGTATATGTTCACGTGCTCTTCGTTTTATCAATGGATACTATTCTGACGTGTCTCGAAGATTTTTCCAGATAAAACGCATTTGACATTCCATCTTAAGGGTCATGATCGCTACTTATGGTGCCAAATGCGCTTATGTCTTCTTTAATAATTCTATTATATTTCCCATTTGTTAATGTTTCATTGTTTGAAAAAAAAATCGTCATCTGTTTTCAGTATTATCGTTGTGGCCAGACAGATAACAGATGCTTTTAATACTTTGCCATGAGAATGACACGAAATGGCACTCTAATTAATTTAGAACGGAACGCTTGATTTTTGTAGTGTTGTTTATTTAAAATTATATTTTGTATAAACATTAAGATTTGATAGAAATATTTAACCAATAGAAGTGAAGAGCAAGTATAGCAAAAAATTAAAAAAAATGATTGAAGCCATTTATAATTTTGTAGTAATAAAATATGATGTTACAGTAATTTGAACTTCCTCAAACGCGTCATTTCTTATTCTCACCTTTTCTGTATACATTCTAAATATTAAATGGAATCAGGTGTTACTTTGCGTAATTTTATGATAACTAATCACAGAATTAAATAGCTTCGGATAATTGCAAAATATTTTGGTGATTAATGTTTACATTTTGTAAACTCCTATATCATCGCTTCACGTACAACTCGTAGTGTTGTTGTGAAATTCGTCGATTATTCCATACTTCGTGTTCATCACTATCTTGCGCGTGATACAACCGAAATAGTCTTATCGCTTATCAGACAATCCAGCCACCTGATAGGCTTCTCCTACACTGATAACGGCCGCGCCCTCTAATTACGATTATCTTACGATAAAAACAAACTGCGCAGTGTTTTTGTTTTGACGCCCTTCGATTGCTGATTTTTGGGATATTGTATATGTTCAAAGTGATGCGATACCGTGTATCGATTTGAAATCGATTATTAAATTATTGCTTTTAAGATTACAACTTTAGACTTGATGTTTATATGTAGTTTCATCAGAGCAGTATTGGACCGGCTTTGAAGCATATTTAAATACAACTAGTCAGGCGCGGTCCGAAGGGGGGGGGGAGTCACAGGGGACATGACCCCCCCCCCAAAACCATACATGTCAAAGGAAAAATTTTTGGTGGCAAAGTAAAAATGCAGATAAAACATCTCAAAATCTGCAATTTTCAATACTCACGGAAACATTTTAAGTAACTTGTAAGAAAAAGCACAAAAAACTGTACTATAAAGTTTAGTATTTTATTCGTGAACCCCCCCAAACCTTGTGACCCTCCCCAAAATTTGAAGCTGCGACCGCGCCTGCTTTGTATCTTTGATTGATTTCATATTTCTAAGTACTTTTATTTTTTCTTTTTTAACAAATATTTTTGAGACACATTTATCTGTAATAATGTATTTTAATTCGTTTTTAAATAATTAATTTTGACTGGCTGACCGAAAATGTAAATAATTCATACTCATTTCCATTGTTCGCGTATTGTCGAATTTAAATACAATTATGATTCAATTAACCTGCCAAACGAAAGAAAACGTATTCATTATGCAGATATGCAAAAACCTACATTGACTTTGTCGTTTTTATATAAAATAATTTCAAAAATTTATATAAAATATTCCGCCAAATTCTCAACGGTAATGTTATGTTGCAATTAAACTCTCCTTTTACAGACAGCACAATACTTAAAAAGTGCTTAAAATTGAGTAGCATATAAAAATTTGGCGCAGTGACTCGTAAAAAAATTGCGCAGGTTACACGTACATATATCATTGAATAAACATTAAGCTAGATTTGCTCTCTCGCAGTCCAAAAATAGCAAACTTGATATAAGAGAAAGTTGTAGCAATGATTAGTGTTCTGTGGTCCAACAATAAAACAGGTTTCTAAACTTCCTGCACTATCTAGACACAATGGTACGAATTAATCAATGGTACGACTACACATTAATTTATTTTATCTGAAAATGTTTTAACGCATAGTTGCTTCCAGTATTTCAAATTCCCCTTTATAATTTTTTTTTTAAATCTTGAAATGTGTTTTTTTTTTTATTTTATCTGTGATTTGGCACAACGGTTCTTTTATGCTAACAGTAATAGATTCATTAAAAAGTTATTTATAAAAAAAAAACTTTCATTTTTGTTATACTATTCTGTCGTGCATATTTATAACCATATCTCATCTCAAAGACTACGATACTATCACCATTTACAAATTATAAAACGTTTATTGCATAATTTATGAGAATAGAAAAATAAAATTTAAACTTTGCTTAACAACTTGTTGAAAATGATATATTTTTAATATGTTTTAATAAACTCTCTAAAAATATTGTTTTTCATTTGACATTTCAATTTTAGCGCCATTACACTTTGCGCGCGACAATAAGCAAGAGAAATCATTTATACAGCCAAAAATAGTTTTACTTTTTAATAAAATAAATATTTATAAATACATAACTAAAAATATTATGCAATAAGATAAAGTATTATCTAACATCGCGAATCAGTATGAGTCGCATCTATATTGTAAGTAGTTCAGCTCATTGTACGAGTATGTATGTACATATTAAAGGTGGGTGCAGTGTTCCTACTTATTATTCAATCGAGCAACGGATGAGAGCGCTTATCGCCGATTAAGGGCATACCTACTGATATGCGATTGTTTAAGATAATACGCTTCAAATAACTATTTATTTATAAACTGTCATTATTGTTACTGTAATTTTAATTCTGTGTCATATTATGTAATCTATATGAGTGTGCGAGTATATAAAACACAAATAAAATTTATTATTCATTCACTTTTGCACATTATGTAGTTTATACGGCTATCGTAATTATGTAAACTTTGTATTGTTACGAGCAAAATAATTTTTACTGTGTAAGAGTAACACAAAAAATACAATTTTACAGTATCAGCTATGATAACTAACTTTCTGGTTGCAAAAATACAAGATTTGTTAGAACTTGGAACATAGTCGAATATATAGATTTATAGATATAGAACTTAGATTTATAGATATTGTTAATGTCGTAGAAGTAATGTCATAGATAATATGTATAGGTTCTATGTAGTTTCTATTTTTGTCAAGAGATGGCACTGAGTGTACTTTAAATCGCGCTATCGTTTGGTTCTTGGAAATGTATATTATATACGGTTTAAGCATGTAGTGAATAAATAATCTGTCCATGGTTTGCATCCATGTTTTTGTTTTATTATAAAGTGCTCCTCAGTGGTTTGTAAAATAGTTTTTGGGACGTGATCAGATATAGAACTTAGATAGATTTAGAACTTAGTCGAATATATAGAATTTAGTTGTAGGTAGGTACGAAAAATTATCATTTTACTTACGAAAGGGTATCTATACTTACTTTATAAAGCATTTAAAAGCAGTGGATTTAAATGATTTATAAATAAAAGATACTTAATTAATTGTAGATAGACTTGTCCGTATTTTATCGTCATTTCTGGCATTTTGTAGTCAACAAAACGTATTTAAGCGTTGTTATTGTTTTTCATTTGCTCGAGATTTTAAAATAAACACTGTTATTTAACGCTTTTAACTTTATTTACATGTTCTGGTTATGATAATAAGTTATCATAAATTGTCAACATTTATTCATTTGTTTTTGTAAATATCGTACTATTTATTTAAATACTTTGATTTGCATGGTTTCGCTTGCGTAAAACTGATTTGCAATATTGAAATCTACACTTTAAAAACTAATAATGTGTAGTAAAATTTTATTTGTTTTTGTTTGAAGTTTGTATATTAAATATTTATATACTTATTGGTATTCATTAGTTAAATAAAAGGAAATTCACTAAAATTGTAATTATAGCTATTTATAACAATCAAACATAATTATTTATTACCAATTGCTTATTCTATTTTATCGTTGTCTTTAAACGAACGCAAAAAGGATGTTTGAAATGATATCAAAGATTAAAGAAGTCAAATATACAAACTCACAGCATTAAGCCCGATTCACGGTACACCGTGTCGCGACCGGGCCGTGCCCCGTCGGAGCTCGGACGGGGCACGGATAAACATTTTGTATGAAGTAATTCATGTCTGATCGTCACTCGGCCGTGCGCCACCGGGACGGTATTACATGAATTACTACATTCAAAATGTATACCGCAATGTTTATCTTCTTCGCTTCGCTTCTTCTTCTTCTTCGAGCTTCGGCCGGGGCACGGCCCGGTCGCGACACGGTGTACCGTGAATCGGGCTTTATACGAGTACTAGATGATTCCAGAAACTTCTACTTCGATTATTCACTTTCCATAACCTTATTTCTTAAAGAAATGATAGATGAACAATTTATATTTTTACCCCCTATATCATCCCCTCAAACTTTAATTTCACGACAAAGAATAGCTGTATGCCCTTCTCCAATGTCATTTTTATTATTGTACCAAAATGCATCCATAATGCAACTGAAAGACATACATAGATACATTCACAGCTACATTCACATCTACGAGTATAATAGATAGATAGACGGATAGATAGATAAAAACTTTATTTGGATCACGCCACAACATGGGTAAAAAAATGACAAAATATTAAAATACAAAAAAAAAACTTATAGCTAACTTACAAAATGTTTTACATCTGTTTTTACTTAACCTAAATTAAACTATATAAAAAAATAGATTTATTACCACAAATCAAGAAAAAAAATAAGCTAAGCTAAAATAAAAATAAATTTTGAAGTGGTGTGGCATCCAAAATGGAAAGCCCCATCAGTTAAAACTGGCAGCACTGATTTTCAGAGGCCTCCATGTGACGGTGACGGACGGCCGTGTGAGCGTGAGAAATAATATTACTATGAATAGATTAGCCGTATAATTTAACCTACTCTAAAATTATGACCAAATGATCTAAATTTGGTAATAATTTCAGATCCCACTTTCAAATTAACAGCGAGTCTATTATCTAGAAATTACCCACTGCATGTGGCTTTTCATATTCGACATTATTTAAAACTTAAAAGGCTTTGGTGCCTAACCGTTTAAGTTATCATGAACAAAAAACGTAACAAGTCACAAACGTGTTCTAACAGAAACGTGTTGGAACACGTGCTAGCCAAGCACGTTAATAATTGCAACAGACATATGTTTTTTCTTTATAGTTTCAGATAGCGTTTTTGCTCATTATAGACTAACTTAATAAAAAACCTATCACAATATAATACTTACAACTTCTTAAAACTTCTTAAAACGATACTACTATTTAACACTGATTCACTATTTCAAGAGACGAGATGATTTAGTGATGCAAAACGTCGATGTTAACTGAAGAGTTTGGACCCTGGGTAGCGCCGCTGAAATTTGGAGTGCTATTTGTGTATAATTTCATCTCGTGCTTGGTGGGGAAGGAAAACATCGTGAGAAAACCTAATGTTGTCTTAAATTTTCGCGATTATTACACATTGAAATAAAACTAGTTTGACTAGGTGACAAATGTCACCTCAGTCTACCCGTGACCACGATCGCTGTAAAGTGCTCTA
>DVVJ01000941.1:0-12739 GCA_018234505.1 Junonia neildi neildi | reverse complement strand
CCTACGTACTGGTCCCGAGCGTCGAGCAGTAGTTTTAGCGCGCTTTTTGAGATCAGTTGACTTTATCCGTTTTGGCTGCGTTTGTGTTTGTGCAATCAGCGTTACGCGTATTGTGTATCGAAATAAACATTACCCATCAAACTATAACGATTTTCAAGTCAAATCACGCATCGCGAATGTCGAGCACAGCATAATGTTTGTTTGCTTGATTTTCCTAACTTGTTATTTTTGTGGTAAGCCTTTTTCTTTTTTTTATTTTATATTTTGTTTAATTTTTTTTTTTTTTTTTTTGTAAATTCATCATATATTAAGCAGTTATTACTCAGAATTATTCCATATTCAGAAAACTCCATCAATGTTTCATCGCAATCAAAATGTATTAAGAAATCATAGAAAACGAACATATAAAAAAATTATTTTTATAAACGAGAAAGAGGTTTTTTTTTTAAAACAATATTCTTAAATTTTTGACAAAAGAAAAAAATCTTTAGTTTGATTAGTTAATTTATTTAAATTATTTTTATGATATTGGTTACATATTTAGCTACATAAACTATAGTTTTAGTTTCATATAGGTACCTACCTAATAAATAATCTATTGCTTCAGTACAAGCGACGCATTTCCAATAATACCAATTTTGTTGGACTTTGTGAATAATGTAATGAATTTTACAACCTAAATTGAATATCACAGTGTGAAAAAGGTTTTACATACGAGTACATATATAATTTACGAATGATAGTAGTTTTAATTGAGCAAATACCAACCTGGCACTACGGCACCGGTGTAGAAACTAATTATATTCCTGCAGTATGATATTAATGAACGTAATTAACTCAGAAAGAGTATAAAATAAAGCACAATTTTAATTACTTTCTTATGCAGAAGCCCCTTTATAAAACTATCATATCATACTATAAAATACGTTATAGCATAACTCTTATCAGCGACATGACATTTATTGCATTGTTACCCATTTATATTTACGAAAAAATTCTTAGTAAACATAATGTAACCATACACATATTTTATCACATAAAAATTCCTAAACATTTACAAAATATCGCCAGTTAGTTGCGATATAACGCCTAACAGGTTTTATTTAGTACCGTAATCTCGCCCGTAAAACGTATTACGGTACCTGCGCCCTAATCTATAGCTCCTTTGTGTAAGAAAATACGAATGTTCAGTTTAAGAATGAATAAAAGATTTTATTTTGTCTCTTAAAAATACATTTTGAATTACAATGTAAATAGAGTTTTAGAATCACGTTATTTAATCTTAAATCAAATCTTGTTGAAAGAAAAAACCGATACTACTAAAAATAAAACATTTAAGATTTATGAAAATATTTGTTATTTACTTCTATTATTGTAATTATAACGTTCTCAAATCATTCCTACATAAGCAATTTACAATTAACAAAGTACCTACGAGTACGTACTTACTTAAAATCAGAGATATTGTAGAACAGCAAATAGCTTAAAAAATTCAAAAAACCCAGTTACGTATTCTTTTCTTATAATATTAACTTAAGACGCCATTGCACAGTGGGACAAAATTAGCCATAAAAGGGACACAATTAATAAAAATTTCGTAACATTTTTTAAGCAAATTACCGTTATCAAAATATAAATATTCAATGCGTTTCGTTGTCTGCGGGTATAAAAAGAAATGAAAGAGCGAATGTTTCCCAAGGGAGTCGTTCCCGTGTTTTATTCTTAGATAATTAACTCTTTGATGCCAGAGGACATCTGTTTACAGTGTAGCTAAATTTATACGACGTTTAAAACGAACACTGTTACCTAATTAGACGGTTACCTCTGTTATAATTTATGTCGCATATATCTAAAGATTGTATTACAAGATTTTGTCTTTAGATAATTTTGTATTAATTAGTAGAGAGACACGCAGCTTCTTTTGCGTATGAACTGGAATTCTTCCGACTTATTTATGATTTAATAGTCGTTTGGTATTTGTCAAATTGGTTATCTAATCACTTACTAGATTTATGAAGTTTAGCCTATGTGCTAATATAATTTAAATGTTTAACAATTGTTAAGTTAATTATTGGATGTATTATATTTGAACAAAAATTTAAAATAGTGAAAATATTTAGTTACGTATTCTACTTCTAAAAAGGTGGAAACAAAAAAGTATTTCCTGAAACTTTATTAACATAGTAGCCAGTCGTAAACCAACCACATCCATTAACAGAAAAACTAATTAGAACTAAAAGAGAATATTTGTAAAAACTTTGCCTAAAACCTCTTTTTCACGAGCCATCCCGCAAAACTTATGTAAATGAAGTTAGTTTATGAAGTTAGTGTGAATACGAAAAACTCGCAAACGTAAAATGTTCGCGACAAATGAATGCATTCGTAAACCTAAGAGAGTAACGTGTTTAGCGTCCAGGGACCGTGTCTAATTTACAATTCCCTTTGTCTTTTGTACTCATATTAGTTTGTATATATTACATTTGTACATACAAACTCATTTTGTCCCGTCTAATATTTCCCCGCTTGTGAATAAATAATCATAGAGGGGTTACACTTTCGCGCGTGACGCTCGGACAAAGGCTCTATTGTGTGCTATCCTAGAAAGAGACACGATTAGTTTATTTCAATAGTGCGACAGAGATAAAACGAGACGTGGCTTGAATAATATTAACTATTTTCCTGGTCACTGCTAGTGCGAACTTTTGGGGTTAATTTCGGTGTAACACGTAAAACTTTGAAATTATAATTATAAGTATTATGTTTTAATATTTATGTAGCTAAAGCAAATTAGTTGTATCAGTGAAACAATGATGAAACAGGGGACAAATTACGCAAAACTATCACTACAGCGTTTTGGTACATTTTTGACTTTTAAAGTTTTAATTTTTGTTATTTAGTAATTACTGCTCAAATTATTTTGCAATACATTGTATAAATTACGTACAACTATTTCAAATCGAAATTCCAGATAGTTTGTCTTCAGAGATTATCCAAGGTTTATAGCCTAAGTTAGGTATGACTTAAATAAAAACGTAGCACTAGTGAAGAGAAATGGAAAGAGGACAGGCCAACGTGATGAGAATAACACAATGTATTCTCGCATTATTTTAGCAACAATGTTACATGCTATTAACTCACTGAGGCGCTAAATTTATGTTGAATTAACGTACTTTATAGCTCTCGGACAAACGCTATGTGTACTGCAAGACAGAGAATGTAGGCAATAGTTACAAAAAGCTTTATGTAAGGAATTTCAATGCCTCTTTGTTTTGAAAAATGTATAAATGTTTACGCAAATAGTGTCTCTTTCGATCTCTTTTTAACTCAGTACATAAATATAACCACTATGATTACTAAGTTTAACCCAAGCTTAAAAAAGATTTTTTAAAGAGATTATATCATCATATATACCAATCATTTTTACTTGTTTACTATATAATAAAACAGTTACTGAATACCAACGTTACTCAAATTAGTAAATTATAGTTGTTGTTATAACGTTTATATCTCTAGAAAGTAGGGTAACATTCCAGACCTATAATCCTTTTCGATAAACGACTTAGCATAAAAATATTTTTAAAATCCCCAACTTCCTAAGATTGCTCAAACAAAAGTCTTCTATGTATACAAATAGATTAAATCCCACCAAAATACGGTTTAGCTTTCCACATAGTTGACTGATATGCATTTTTAGTCCAAAATATCTTGAGCTATGACCTGTTTACGAGAGGGAATACGAATAGTTCAACAAAACCACTTAAGACCAATGACTGGAATCTTTATGGGTAGCGTTGGCCGCACAAAAACCAAACATAAACCATTGCGTTTGCTTTGATGTTAGAAGAAATAATGACGCGAAAGGAGACGCGGAAGTTTATTGTCTAACACTGAGATGGAACTGAATTAAAGAATATGATATGAAGATTTTTCTCGTTTACGTATCAATCAACTGTCTAATTGATATGTTATAAAAAGATATGAGATAGAGTAACTAGAAAATAAAATAGATGTATCTATGTAGTTTAAATAAATAGGCCATTTATTACCTACATATAGCTACATAAAGTATTAGCTCACATATCCGTTGAACTGTTATTGTTAAAGGTTATAAAGATACAAACATCCCCATTTGTAATTTATCAAACTTTAATAAAAGCGACCATTCAATACCGAAAGCTATAAAAAATTAAAGATTGATCAATATAGCCGAACATAAAATAATTTCCGTATAAATCTCGAGAGACGATTGTCAATGATGATGCCGGATTCGTAAAATTCGTACGAATTACTAAATTTCCCTGAGGATATATTTCAATAAAAAGCGGTAATAAAACGGTACGACATTAATTGGCCGAGTTTTAAGGCGTTATTACAGTCTTGTTATCTTTCAATTTAATATTTATGATAGAATATTAAAAACCTTTTGGTCTTTTATTAATTGCACATAAACAGCTTGTGCTCATATAGCTTTTATTTATTTCGTTAAAAGGTAACGACGTTTTATTATTAAAAAAAATATTTTTCATTTAATGATTAAAGAAACAAGGAACAATAATCATTTTAGCTAATTATCTTCACCAAAATGAAGAGAACTTATAAGCAACATGATTAATTTTTACCGTTTAACCTCAAAACAATACGTGGAATCGTTGATTAAAAGCCCCAATCAGGAGAACAATGTCGTTGTTAATGAAATGTTCACTTTGTTTGTAAATTTATAATTACAGGAAAGCAAATTTTGAAGTCAATTCCGGGGAAAATGAGATCACTAATTAGCACGGCCGGCCATTTTGCTGTTGTGACAATACTCCAATTGATAATCAAAATAAAGGCCGGCCGAATCAAATTTACCCTTCAGTTTTAATAGTTAACGCTGTTTAAAGCAGCTTTTGTAATTAGTTTCATTATCGTCTATCAGCTTGATTGATATTAAACTTTTATTTATGTTTGTATAACCTGTTTCGAGAAATTATGCACTGATGATCTGATAAAATATTATTATATTAGGAAACTATATTATTATGCTTTGATTTCGAAGTAAGCAAAAAGCTCTAGGTGGGTTTTAATCCTTTATGAAACTTCAAAACTCACTTGATTTCGAAGGCTGAAAAAGGTTATCATTTTTTTTACTTATATTTCGTAATGTACGTTTTTGTGGTGTTTCATATTGAAAATGGAAACAAAATTTCACATGAAATGAAAAAAAAATAACAAAAAATTTCGATAGAAATGCCCTGCACCGAAATCCGATTTTTATAATTTCATTTCATTTATTTTCCACATATACCGCTATGGTAAACTTCTAAAAGCGATCGAAAATCCTAGGTTTCTTGATCTTTCAATCACTAATACTGGCTAACAATACAATATTATATAAAAAATAAATTATTGATAAAAATGTAAATCACAATTAACATAATAAGTGTCATGTTTTTTTAAATATTTCAAAGTATAATTATATAATTTAAATATTTCAAAGTATAAATACTTACGTGTTATGTTGTCTGTAATTCATGTTGTGTAGGTTTTATTGTTTAAAACGTTCAATAATAATAAAAAAATAGATTTAATTAATCTTTATATCCTTTTATATTTTACATCACCTATATTGATTACTAATTAATAAGAAAACAAACACAAACTTTTATGTCACGAATTCCCGCCATACTATGTTTTTTTTTTGTTTTTTTGTTTTTTTTTTACAATGACAAATGCATCAATGCATACATCCAGTATGTAATTGCACACAAAATAAAAATAAATCGTTGAGTTAATATTAAAAAGTTATGTAGAATTAAATTATTATAATAAAATGGGCACATGTTATATTAAGCATAGTGTTTTATTATATCACAAAAAAAATCTAGAGATATAAGAATCTAACAGGACTAAACTGTGCAATTATTTGCTCAAGCAATTCGGGAAGATAAATAAAAACAAAAGTAAATTAGTAGTCTGTAAATATCCTACTGCTGCGTGAAACCCTCTTCACTTATTAAGGGGGAAGTTTATGGAGCTAAATTCACCACGCTGCTCCACTGCGGGTTGGTGGATAATACATGTGTCAGAATTCTTCTTTCGGCACATGCAGGTTTCCTCACAATTTTTTCCTGCACCACTGAGCACGAGATCGATAAATTTAAACACAAATTTAGCCCTTGACAAGTCAACGGTGCTATCCAGAATTGAACCTGTGGCCGTCGGTTTAGATGGACTTGTTTGCACCACTAGACTATCGGTTCATAAATACTCGGCTCGGAAGAAAGTGTGTCTAGGGTTATTTGACAAAATAACAATTCAACTCTCTTATCACATTTATAATAGAAATATTACGCAGTAAATAAATATATAGTAATTACATTTTTTATTAACTTTAAAAGCCGAGCTGACTTAAAATTTTAGACTAACGTTTTTATTGTATTCTTGGCCGTCATATAGATGAAGGATGGATGTAGGTATAAATTATATTAATATTATAATATGTATTAAAAATCCCTATGTTTCGGATACATTACAGCAATCGTGGTCACGGGTAAACTGTCTACCTATGGATCATAAAAATAAGTAATATACACAATTTAATTCCGTTTAAAATAGTTAAAATGATCATATATCTTAATAGATGGGTGGATTTGATAACGTCGCCGGTTAGTCTAATTGAAAAACTTTTGATAAGGGTTAACTCGCAGTCATGTTGTCTTTTGACGTAAACTTGTATGTTGGATAACTTAAATTCTACCTCCTATTTCACATAATCTTGTTCAATGTGACGTATCTGATATGTTTACTACGATAGTGTAAAAATGTCAAATATACCTAACATAATTTTTGATCATTTTAAACTGTATATTAGTTAGAAAATAATCAAAAAAAATATACTTTTACTAATTAATTAATCTGTGAAACGCGGTACGCTAAAAAAACACTAATCTTCTTCCTACCATTTTCCCGGACTTAATCAGGGTTTGCTTTGTTCTAGCCAGGTTACTGATTTTATGCAGAGCGATTGCCATCTGACCTCCGCCACCGAGAAAAGAACACTAATAAGGATTAGAATTAAACGGTGCACACACAAAAATACTACTACCATAATTCAAACAACATTTTTTGCGTCTTGACCACTACGATCGATACATAAAAATATCTCGTTCGAACACGACTCCATTTCATTTTCCGCTACATTTTTATAAAATACCCTTAAGATATACCTTCATAGCGCGTATGTTATCACGTTACCCTAATTGAAAAACTTCTGACAAGGGTTAACTCGAACTCGTGCAGTATTCCGTAAATTGTTCTATGTTATTACGTTCAGTGCCAGAGCTGACGTATTTATTACAGCTTATACCCCTTGATCTTACAATCTCGTCTTATATTTTGTAAGGCACCTTTCGCTTTGTACTCTAGAGGTGAAGCCGAAAGGTGTTTTTTATTTATATCATTTTCGATTGTATGTTTCTCTCTTAAGATACGGGAAAAGGGAATATCGTGAAGCAAAGTGAAGTTTCTTTTATTAAAATATTATTTATTTAAATGACTAAGTAGTGTGATCAAATATGTATATACTAATGATAGTATTTAAGAGCTAAACAAAAACGAGCGTGTAATTCATTATTTACTAACAAATAAAACATAACGAGTTTGGGGTTCCCATTTGTCACACAAAATCTGGACCCTTCTACGTTTGCGGGGGTGCTTTGTAACTTTCTCTCTAACAAAAGAAAAAGCCTTATAAAGAGACAATTACAAATTAATTACAAAAAGTCTAAAATATTTATGATTAAAATCTCAATTTATTTTTATTGATAAAAGTAAAGATTCTGTGTTTAAATTTTACAGAATTTTGGTACGAGATTATTTTAGGAAAACAAAACAACCACGCTAAGGCTCCAAAGAGCCTTTTGTTTCGAGCACTAAGTCAAAGGAATTAATATTTTGAATAATCAAAGTTTGGTAGGTTTGTAATGGATTGATTTTACTTTACGATCTAAAAGATAAGTTAAATTACTAATTAAAGTTGGCGATAATAATTAATAAATTTTATATTTGTTTCTCTGTAGGCATAATATAATCACTTATTTTATTCTTTACGTTTATTTATATCGATATATTATCGATCAACTCCTAAGTTGAAGTACCTAACAGATATATCACCAAGCTCAGTTTCATTAAAACAATTTATTTAATATCATAATTAAGATACTTGTAGAGACCGATTCGTCGAATGATAATAATAATAATGAGGCGCATGATAATAAGAATAATATAAAACTGTGACCAAGTGGGAGTTCATTCGAGTACTTTACCGCTACGTTAGCTTTTAGCGACTAAATTAATATATGAATTACACGCACGTTTGATTCTAACACTAGATTGTCAACAATGGTCGTTTACGGCGATCTTTAAAATGCTCACTCACTTATTATGTTTCTCCTTCTTGATAAAAGATGTCGCTGTTTTAATCTCCTATAATTTTGCGTTTACTTGGTCCCAATCGAGACGTGAGAAATCTCGCACTTGACACACTGAGCCCTTATTCTGAACAAAGCGAAATGCAAACGAGCTAGCAAATAAAAAGCGCTTTAAATTGTAATACCAATTAAAGGCTTTGTTTCACTTCGTTTACTTATTTTCGCTAAATAGAGCTGACAAGTGGCCAGAACGCGTCGATCTAAGCCGAAGGTGAATTTTCAAGTGCTAAATTCTTCTCTTCTGTGGTGAAGGAAAACAACGTAAGAAAACCTGCGTGTGCCGAAAGAAATTCTCACACATTCGTAGTAGGTATATCCGCCACCCGAATAAGCTTTATTACCTTCTCCTTAATAAGTGAAGAGACCTTTGCCCAGCCGTGGGACATTATCAGGCTTTACTTTATACTAAATCTAAACAAAGAACGTTGTACACAAACTCAAATATACTATCACATATTAAACCACATAGTAACGTCCTGGTCTACATACACATAGGCTTCGTACAACCAAATTTAGTTAAGAGATATTTACGATGTACCGCACATGTTAAGCACATATACTACGTATATTACGCACACATATTATGTTCATAAATTATAGGAACAAAGAAATAAATTGTAATTAAACACGTTTATATGTGTGTTTATATGTGTGTGTGGTGATATAATAAAGTCTAAGGAATAGAAAAATTTCGTTTAAAAAATTAAAGTAGGTCTGTCGTCTATGTCTATCGTCACAGTAAAAAAAAATAATATTACTCTTTAAAAAAAAAGCAAAAAAATGACAGTCGGAAATCTACATATATAAGAAATTTTCTTCAAAACCAAATTATCGAAATACCCAAATGAGAATGATACCGTACAATCAACTAAACAAAATATTCTATTTTAATAATCAATAATAATTGCGTCTTTCATAAGGACTTATAATGCCGCAATATCTAAAAGGGAGACCAAGTAAATGGGCCATACTTAAGAGGCAAGCACCCACTTAAAAGGATTTCTGAGGTGGCACTTGTATTTTCTTATCTCGAGAAGTTCCTTTGAAGTGGCGAGATTTGAATAACATATTATTTTGTACTATTATAAATCATAGACCTTTCAATATTCGCAATATTTAAGAGAAACTCGCCGTGTCCTTAGTGTTTTTCCAGACTTATGCCGAAATCTATTTTTGTTTCAAGTCCACCTCATAACCCTACCATTGAAATGATATTATTTTTTAGCTACGAGAGAAAGAGAGAGTGTTGGTAGCTAGCTTAATTTTAACACTAAATTATTTATATCTTTTTTTAATGCTATTATTTTTTTATTTACTTACTTAAAGACATTTCGACGGAAGTTTAAAAAAAATAAATCTATTTAGATTTATTTTTTTTTTTAACTCACTTATCGTCTTCTTTGAAATAATAGGTACAAACACATTTATAACGGCAAGTGCCATAAACATTACTCAACGATCACAGAAGACTTCGCAGAAGTCGTTTATAATATTACCGCCACCTAATGGTGCTTGGAGATGTAAACCCCTTTAATATACTTGAGACTTGAAATGATCAAGAATATGAGTTTGCCGAACACATCAATAGAATATGATCAGTTGGTATTGTAATCAGTTATTTAGTGAGCAATTAGTGTAGTGTTTTGGCCTTATTAAAGTTTAATATTTAAAATTATGTTTTCACGGGAAAATAAATATAATGGGATTATTCCTTTATACTGTAATCGGTATGTTGATAAGTGTTGCAATATGGTCTTCATTATTCATGTTTTTAAAATGAGACATAGCTACATTCATATTGAAAATATATTCTATAATATTTTCACTATCAAAAGAGAGTTACATTTAAACGGTTTCACAGATTTGTCTTAAAATAGTAAGACTCTGTTTTCAAATATAGAAGTATCAGTAAATTAAAACCTTAGGCGCTTCGATGCCAGAGAACAATACCTACACCAAACATATTAATTTTGAAGAAAAATATAAACACAGCTTGGGCTACACTTTATGAGAATTAAATAAATACCATTCATAATAACAAAAAAACATCAGTTCTGTTGATACATTGTGTATAAAAGGAAATTCGATTGATAGATTGCATCGTTCAATGTGTACATCGGTTCATTTGTCAGTTGCTCAACTTTAACCTTTTTGCACCTACGTAGTTTAACGGACAAAACAGTGATCGATGGATGTTTAAAAAATAGGTCGATTTTGATTGATACACTTAAAATTGTCGCTTTTAAAGTTCCGTACACGAATACTGTGTGAATAAATGAGAGCTCATTAGGACCCAAATAGATTGGGGATATCATGGTAGAGTATTTTTTTATCGAACGTGTATACATATAAATACAGATAGAAAAAATTCCAAAACATGAAACGTCAAACGTCATAAAATGCTTATTGCCTAAACATTGCAGTTGACGTGAACAAATCGCACGTATGAATTTACGAAAAAAAAAAAAAATTATTTGCTGTGCTATTCGTAGTCCATCCGTCCGCGTACAGGCCATAAGCTTTTATTGTCCCATCCGTCGGTTACTGTCTGTCTGTTGATAATTAAAATATACATAATACGTATTTATATTGCTGTTTTTAATATAAATAGCCAGCAGACTTTTTTTGGAAATTGAATATAGCCTACATTCACCGGAGATGGTGTAGCTTCCCAACAAAGAAATAATTTTTCAAATCGGTCAAGTTATTTCGCAGCCTATTCAATTCAAACAAACAAACAATCAAATATCTTCTCTTTATGCTATTGGTATAGATAATGAAATAATAATTTTTCAGATGGTTATGGCATTTTACATAATAAGGGGTGTCTCTTGTTTCTCTTACATAAGCAGTATTTACCCAAAAAGTACTTATTGGAACACATCGTGAAAGATATCGACTCGCACGTGATCGTTTTTTTTCCAAATAGTGCTAAAGTAATATTAATAGGTTCATTATTCATGCATGGTAAAGCTAAAAGGTTTTTTCACTTTGGCTTTTAACGTCAGCGCGTGCTATCAAAATATTATCCTTTTTTGTTAAACTTTCACATGAAACAAGTTTTTTTTTGCTCCGAGTTTAAATATAAAATATGGACAAAGAAAACAAAAACATATGAATGATTCTTTTATGCGTTTAAATTGCATTTTTTTACTTTAATAAAAAAAGAGAAATACTGTCTTAATTACTGTATATACTTTATAACTAGTTTTAACCTCTTGAATGGGTTTTGCAAGAATGGATCGATGATTTTTTAATTTTTCATCTTACATAAATAAAAAACATTGATCTCACGCGCACTTACAAAATGCCATATTTATAATAATATGTAACACATGTACATATCCCACTGCTGGGCATAGGACTCTTCTCCTATTAGGGAGAAGGTTATGGAGCTTAATCCACCACGCTGCTCCACTGCGAATTGGTGGATATACATGTGTCAGTTCATGTTTTCCTTCACCGCCGAGCTCGAGATGAATTTAAACACAAATTTATCACTTGAAAATTCAGCGGTGCTAGCCAGGGTTTCAACCCGTGGCCTTTGGTTAAGATCCAGATGTTAGACCATCTCGGCCATTATAAAAAAATATTTCTTGTACATTTTTGAAATTAAACGTTAATAAATCGTTTCATTATAATAAAATTGATGATGACTTAAAGCTATTAAGTAAGAACTGAAGTGAGCTGATAAAAGCAAGTTTTTAAAACGTACTAACATATGAAATGTCAGTAATAACGTATTCCGAAACTCCACTTAGCTTTGAAACGAGAAAATTTTTGTAATAAATTCTACTTCCCAGCATTTTCCTTGTGTTTGCTCGCTTTATTATTCTAATACGGAACAGACAGGTTGTTAGTTTTATCACAAATATAAAATTTTACGTAAAAATAAAGAATAAAAGAACCGCACGTCATTTTTCCGTGTTCTGGTTATGACTTAATTTGGCAAAATATACAATTATATTATATGAGTCATTGCCGAAGTAGGTATGAAGGGTAGTAAAAAAAGATTAACTATTTTTTGTCAAAAACTTCTGTTATCAGAGAATGCCATACTTAGAAAGCTGAAGGGGACGTTTTAGTAATAAACAGACATTATAATATTTATAATTTGTGTTTATTACTAAAACGTCCCCTTCAGCTAATAATTAATAAAAAAGGCAACGTAAAACTATCACTATTGCTACCAAGTACAATAATTAGCCAAGTGCGTGTCGAGCCACGCGCATGAAGGGTTCCGTAGTTTCCCTCATAATATACGGACA
>DVVJ01000940.1:0-12740 GCA_018234505.1 Junonia neildi neildi | reverse complement strand
ATAAGTGGCATCCCTGTTTACCATCTATTGGCATGAAATTTTATTGCCAGTCACTGGCATGCATGTCTCTGGCGTAACACAAATCAGTCTATGAAACGTGGCATCGTCGACGAAAACGTTCAGACGGCAACAAGTTTTTGTTCAAAATTAAAAAAAAAACTTTTGGAACTTTTTTCTGTAGCAGGTGGTACAATGTCTATTTTGGTGACTATTGTTTGTTAATAATAATAAAGATTCTTCATATCGACGGTTGAAAGGCTATTTGGTCTAAGCACCATTTTTTTTGACATATACATTTTTATACATATTTGGATAGAGAAAGATTTGCTGATTCCAAATATGTATAAAAATATATATGTCAAAAAAATATCGCTTAGACCAAATAGCCTTTCAACCGTCGATATGATATTATTTTTTATTAATACACTGCTATGTTTTATTTAGCGCGAGTAATATATTAGTTATTTTTTGTAAAGCTAAAATAGGAATGAATAAAATTAATGATATTGTACAATGCAATTTAATCCAACAATTTATTCACAATTTGTTTACTATGTGGAAATAGAAATTTAAAATAAACTTCATTGAAATTGGTTTATATCCGAATAGTTATAATCAATTTTAACAATTCTATGTCACCAGTACCGAAAGGATTTTTATTAAAACAAACTATTTTTTTATATACCTACCTAAATAAAAATATCTAATACGTACATAGAATACTTCCGATGAAATCCATGAATGGAATTTAACATTCTGACTACATTTATATTTCATAATATGTTAAATAGAAATAAAATGTTCCATATTTTCGCAGGTATCATGGATACGGAAACGCGACCTCCACATCCTCACAGTGGGCGTGCACACATACAGCAGCGACGCGCGATTCGCTGCTTTGCACACCGACGGCTCTGACGAGTGGACGCTTAGGGTTGCGCACGCGCAGCCGAGGGACTCCGGCGCCTATGAGTGCCAAGTATCGACTGAGCCGAAAATCAGCTTGTCCTTCTGGCTGACTGTTGTAGGTATGTATGAGCAATCACTACTCATTTAAATATTAACCTATTAGATGAACACTCTGTTGTAGTGGTACTAATAGAGTCCTTAATCCCGGCGGTTGCGGGCTTAATCTCCGCTCTTCGCAGACGTTTGTATAAGTACAAACATTTGTTCCTAGGTCTGCAGTTTGTCCAGACAGAATTTTTACCTGTAAGTAAGTAAAAATATTTTAATCTAAATGGTTACTGGCTTGCCCTCGGGGTTGCAGAGATTAAACGGGAATCGCTCTGTAAAAAAAATAGCAACCAAAACCTAGACTAGAATAAAACAGACCGTGGTAAAAGTCCGAGATAAATATTAAAATGAAATATTTAACTATTTTATCATACGAATACATGAAAAAAATCTATGTCTCTTCAATGTGTATACGAAGTGTTCGATATAAAACGATATGCATACATATTTCAAAATGGCAACTTCAGCTATAACGTAGAAGCCCTCGTGTTAAATGGAAGAGTTTTTAGATAGCACCAGTGCGGTATCAATGTTTCGGCCACGGTTTACCGTCATCGATATGGCATTCAAAAAGCGTTCTAACGCGTGCAAAAATAGACTGACAAAGAAATATTTTTCGAATTTTTCGAATATCGCACATATTTCAGCGCCGTTCATAGTCTAAAATATTGACGAGACGAATTCTCTCACATCTCTACCGAAAAATATTTTTGACGCATTAGTTTTTTTGTACAAATATATTAACACGTGCAATGTTTCTATTTTGCAAGTTATTAAAATCAATTAATGTATAATGGTCACTGCAACAACAAAGTTGTGAATTTCTTTCAAATTAAGTAAGTTATAACATACCTATTGATAGACATCATGGTTAAGTTGTTTATAAACTGTTTTTAGACCCTCGACACGGATATTTTAGTAACTAATACTTTTAGGTATACAGGGTGTCCCGAAAGTCAACGATTAAATTGAAATGGTATATAGACCCGGTGATAACTGACCAAATAACAAAAAATCGTTTAAGGAAATGTCTCTTGCTTTCGGAGATAGAGACCCTTTTGTGTAAAATTAGAAAATTAACTCCTTCCGTCAATATTTTGAGTGCCATGGACACAATTTTATATCTTTCTAAATTATTTTTACTGATTTTTGTAGCTGAATAACTGGGTAATTAAAAAACACTAACTTTTAAATCAAAAATTGTACATGGCTTTAAAACAAGTGGCTTCGATTCTAAATAAAAGATTTTCATTTTTGTATAACTTTACTTTGACGACGCATCCTGTATAAAAAATGTACTACACTTGAGCTGCACGTAGTCTCAAAAATTAACACAGGAAGTACCTACGCCAAGTGTATGCAAACGTAACGTAAAGTTTACTTTCAAGTAGAGTACCTACATAATTATGTAAAATGTCAATGGGAATATTTTGAATGCGTGGTGGTTGCTAAGTAACGAGTTATTGATGTCAAGACAGGGAATAAATTATTGTGATAAGATGGCGATATATAATTATGTGGGCAGGAAGGGAGACATTTATAATGAGCACTTGTATTATTATTTTCTTTTGAACTATCTTTAATAGTATGTATAAAGTTCACCTACAATTTTTAGTTTTTAGTTGCATGTACAATTCCGCATACTTTTTTGTTTACTATTAGTACAAAAAAAGACGAAAGACTATTTACTCGCCTAGTATTTTTATTTATGTGAATGAAATAAAAAACGATAGAGAGCAAAGCGCGGTCGTCACAGCAAATGGCGTCTGTGCCAATTCAAATGACGGTTTTATTTCTTTTTGTTCAACTTTAAGAGCTTTATAATTCCGGCGATACAATTAAAATAGTTTTGTTTTCGTTTTAAATGAAAAGAAATATATTTCTCTACTTTGAATAGTGTGCATAAAATATGAACTTATACCAATAAAGCAAGTAGGTACATAATCCATGATATTACATGATATCTCCATTGTTACTGCTCAATACACTTCTTTGTAATGAAATGTGAAATACAATGCATTAATGGATATCAATTATTTAATGTGACTTGATTTCCATCCGATAATATTAATTATTTCATTTTAAAACGATTCTCTAGCCATTATTAATTTGCCTTTATATTGTTTACAGTAAATTATTATAATTTCAAATATATTGTCTGATCATTCCAAAATGGGTTTATAAGACAGTCGTATCTTATTATAACATAGTCTTACTATAAACGCAAAATTTTGCGAGTTTCGTTCATAAAATGTTTGTTCGCCTTTACCGTAATAAATATATCATATATGTACATTATATATTGTAAGCGGAACTATTTGGGATACACGATTGGGTGGTTGCCTAGTAACGGTTGTTGATGTCAAGACGAAAGACATAGTGATAGGGGGATACAATATGGTGTAATACGGTATAGAGAACTGGAATAGAGACACGTATAATGAACAGTGGCTGTATTATTATTCTCTTCTGGACTATCTCTTATAATATATATTACAATAATACATGGTCAGCAATGTATAAAGATATTGCATGCTTCATGCAAAGAATCAACATTAAAACACAAACTCAAATTGAAATCAAAAATTCGTTTATTTAAATATGCCATAAAGATAAAAGTTTATCATTTTTCACTTAACTGTAAACCAAATTTAATTTATCAAGCCAAATATTTCTACTATAGGTAAAAAAATCAATACCATATCCAAACATTTATGTTTCCCACATTACGACAGTTGAGTATTCAGAGTATTTTAATTGCAGTTTCGAAGGCCGAGATCTTGTCGGGCCCGGAGCTGTTTGTGCGCGCCGGGTCGGATATTAATTTGACGTGCATCGCGAGGCACGCACCGGATCCACCCAGGTATTTATTTATTGAATATTTCATACATTTCATAATAAGTAGACAGTAGATTTGAGATAATAAGATGAAAAAGTAATTACTATAAGTTGTATGCCAATTGCAAATTAGTAATTTTATGCCATCATTATGTCGTACTCTAGTTTCCATTCAGATATAATGTAGAAATTACAATGAACAAGAATTATTAATTATCTTATAATTATGTTAAATTGAAATTTAATAATCCAGATTTAATTTGCATCTTAGTTTTTATTAAGATTTAGTTTATAAAGAAAAATAAGTATAACTTTAAATAAGAAACATATTATAGGTAAGGACTTTTTATCGCTTATAAAAAAACGTATTAAGTATAACGAACTCATTATAAAGTCAATCATCATAAATTATTCTGTATGTATACACTTATGTATCTCAAAGTTAGAAAGAAAATCTGAATAAATAAAAAAATAGTTCTGTACCCAGCTTCATCTACTGGTATCGCGGTGCCAACGTCGTGAACTACGCGCAGCGCGGCGGCATCAGCGTGGAGACGGAGCAGCGGACGCGCACCAGCCGACTGCTCATCGCACGAGCATCGCCCAGGGACTCGGGGAACTATACGTGTGCTCCGAGCAGTTCTGGTAAGAGTTTAGAATATAAGGGTGCTTAATTCCGCATTCATCTACTGGTACCATAGTGCCAACGTCGTGAAGTACGCGCAGCGCGGCGGCATCAGCGTGGAGATGGAACAGCGAACGCGCACTAGCCGACTGCTCATCGCACGAGCATCGCCCAGGGACTCGGGGAACTATACGTGTGCTCCGAATAGTACTGGTAAGAATTTCAATTATAAGGGCGGCTTATTCCGCGTTTGTCCACTGGTACCGGGGTGCCAAAGTCGTGAACTACGCCCAGCCTGCGACATCAGCGTCAAGTCGGAGCAGCGGACGCGCATCAGCCGGTTGTTCACCGCACGGGCAGAGCCCAAGGATTGGGGGATTTATATGTGCGCTCAGAGCAGTTCTGGTAAGGATTTCGAAAATAAGGTTTCGCGGAATTAAGAAAAATTGCACCTAATTTCGAGGTATTCGAAAAACGGCTTAATTAATAAATTCATACGTTTTTTTTTTAGAAAGATTAATAAATAAATTACACCTAAGCCCGAATAAAAAAGTTGATAAAAAAAAATTGACATGTAAATTGACGATTCAAAAGCGCTCCAGCAGCCTAATTGAATAAAATATATTTTTCTTTCTTTCTTCTTTATGAATTTATTTAATAGGCCCTTTTTCGAATATCTCGGAATTACGAGTAAGTGTCATTTTTCTAAATATCGCTGAATGAGGAGCCCTTATCCTAATAGAAACTAATTTTACTTTCTTATCTGGTAATGGACTGTGAAAAAATATCGTTGGGTAAACTTACATGAGTCGGAAAGCTTACTGTTAGTTAATTTCCAGTGAAATAGCGCGGTATACTCCTAATTAGAAGAACATAATTATTTCGAAGATGTATGTTTTCATGACTGATTTTATTAGTTATCGCTAATTAACTATTATAACTAGGCTTTATTACTGTAAAATAAGAAAACAAAAAATACTTTTAATCATTCCAACGTTATGAAAAATCACTATTTAAAGTCTAAGATAAAATGAACGAGAATCATCATATCTAAACACTAAAAGAAATATTTAATCCCACTTAAAATTCGCCCGCAGCCTCCCTTCGCAAGACAAAACACTCGTAAATTACGATTCAGTACTTAAATTTACATCGAGAATTCGAGGTTAAACCACTCCGGAATCACTCCACTTCAAGGATGAGACAGATATTTTAATTAAGTTTTTATAAAGTGAAAAAAATGTATAAACGCAAAATTTTAAATCACAATATAGTAGGATATTTCTGGTTACGTTCAAATACACAGCTTTGAATAGACTCTATGATAATGCAAAATAATGCGATGGAATATTCAATGCTTTTCAAAGCAAGCCTAAAACAATAATTGGTAAATCCTACAAACATAAAGAGGTATTGAACAATTATCAAATGTTTCAGTGAATTATTGAACATGTGTATATTTGAAAATTTGTTGACACGTTCAACAAAATAAAGTATATTTGAGAAATCATTCATTGAGAAAAATTATAAGCTACATAAAATATTGAGAACAACATATTTCGATCATTCCAAATTTATAAATTGAATCACTGTTTAAAATCTATACATTAAGATGAACAAAAATTATCAATAAATTAAAAATATTGTTAGTTTGGTAATATGAAATAACGAGATAATTTCTTTAACAGATTCCGCATCTGTGGTCGTGCACGTCCTCAACGGTGAACGTCCGGCGGCCATGCAGAGTAACGCACTCCAACAGACGCCAGCCAACACCCTCATCTTAATCATACTCATACTAAGACTTCACCTTGATGACGTCATGAACACACTCTTCTTAATATACTCGTCCTTATTCAAAACCAAATTCATTAATGATAGGCACATTCGAATCATATCTAGATGACCTGAAAATTTAGATTCTAGTAATGGCATAAGATGCTTTTAAAAATTAAATTAGTTATGAAAAAAAAAAACGAATTACTATAATATTTACCGTCTGATTAAATTAGAATGTATCTTTAAACTGATTGGGGTTATAATTAAAAATACGATAATTATACGATTATATATTTTAGTTATTTTTTATTTCATTAAGTTTCAGTTTAAAAATAAACTTGTTTTAAGGAAAAACTCATTGTTTACTTTTCAACAATTTGTTATCAAAAATATTTGTATATTATAATAACAGTAATTTATTCAAATTTGATTGTGGTGTTTATTAAACACTATAAAATATAAAATAATCTTGAAGTATCGTTTAGTAAAAGGAATAAAATTAGAATAAATATTAGCGTAGTTCCAGTAAGCTCTTATCATAAATGTAAAACAGGTTATTTACAGTATTTCGTTGAACAAAATTACATTAACATATTGAATATTAAACTTTGCCTTTGTAAAAATGGCTAGATCGAGTATGAGCTAATAAAATTTCATATCGTATGTAAATATAGTGGTTATACTGCTTTACTTTTCTTATATTCATTATTATAAATTATAAGTTTATTTATAAAAACCTTCAAAATGTTAGTCAGACTTGCATGTGGTTCCACGCCACAGAAATTTGACTCATGGTTGACCAACTTTAATTATTTCGACGGTTGAAAGGCTATTTGATCTAAGCGTCATTTTTTTGACATATATATTTTTATACACATTTGGATAGAGAATAATTAGCTGATTCCAAATGTGTATAAAAATATATATGTCAAAAAATGTCGCTTAGATCAAATAGCCTTTCAACCGTCGATTTGTTACGCTAGGTGTCATACTAACAATTCTTTAAAAAATATAATAAGGTACGTGTATAATTTTTTACAAGATTTTTTTTAATTTACCTTTTAAGCCAAACTGAAGTACTTACAAACAAATATAATGACGACACTTTAATAACAGCAGCCCGTTGGCACATTTTGAATACCCAGTACGTTAAAAAAACAATTCCAATATTAGAATGTTTTTGTAAAAGAATGTCAAATGTGGGAGCGGAAAATATCAAAAAGCTTTATTTCTACGTTCTTTATCCGCTTCGTTATATAACGAAAATGTTTTGTTTCAAACGTGCTGCTTCGATAGCATTAAAAGTCACCCTTTTGTGTATATTAGAATTATATATAACATTGAGATAATAATAATAGAAACGTATACGCAAAATATTACACCTATACAACGTAAGCATTTATTTTCAACTTTTAATTTCATTTACAATTTTATTCATTTGTCTAGATCGATTTTATTGTTAGTGTCATTTCAAAAACTGATCAACTTCCTACTGCGCTTCTGTCAGTAGACATTTGTGATTTAATATAATGTCATAATCAAACGATGTAATACACTTAATAATAAAAACGTTTCACACTGTGACATAAACATAACTACAGGGTGGTAGTAGTGGCAAAATGCCACGGGCTCAGGCTTAGTACTGGTTTCCGAGGTGCTCATGGGCAAATTGAAAGATGTAATCCAAAAGTGTTCGGAAAATCGAAATAGAAAGCGAATGACGTTTTTTTCACCGTCAACAAATAATCTTCTCTAAAAAATAGACAAGGAAAGTGGATGCCTTTTAATTTTTTTTTCCAAAAAAAATCACAGAAACTATGACTCTGGGGGGACCTATCGGATATATTTTCCATGAGCCCCCCGATGTAGTTACGCCCCTAGTTTCATATTTTAATATTGCTCATGTTCAGCGATAAAACTTTATACATTTATGTATAAGTATATAATATTTATTAACAGTCCCATTCATTATTATTGGTCAATAGTACAATGTTTCGAAACACAATAGAATCCTGATAAGTCTTAAAGAGGCTTAAAATCAACACCGAAATGCAGTAGTAGGAGTCTTTAGACGTACTAAAATGTCATTTCGGGCTATCCTTAGCTCTCGAGAGAATGCTGAATGGTATTTTGAGTTTTACCTACCTATTTTCTAAATATTCTGGCAAAATCCATACTTTTATTATGCAATATATTATCTACACACATACGGTGGCCACTGCGGTTGCGTCGCTGCATTGTACAGTTGGTCTGGAAAATATGTGTGAAAGTAAAATTTAAATGCATTAGTGTTTTTATACATTTTTCAAAAATATTCAATTTTTTATGAAAATGCGCAACATTTATATACAAAATCATAATGTCGAAATTATATATGGTATATTTGTTTTACAATAAGAAAATTTATGCTAAAATCTAAATTTTCTGATTTGTAAAAAAATAAAGTCGAGATGAAACAGGAAACATAACCCTCATTAACGGCTCATTTAAGTACTTACGAGTTTTTGGAACCTGCAGCTAAAAATTGTACGATTGTACGAGTACAATTTCAAAATTTTCCTTTTAACACTTCAATTTATTTTATCTTCATTCAACCGTGAGATATTAAGAACTTGTCATTCCAGAAAAAATACTAAAATATTAAGTAGGAAAAAAATATTTGAAAATTTTAAACAAATGGCTTAATTACACAAATAGATTCGATATTTCGGATCAAAATCTAATATTCTATGTTTACAAACACATACGGCGGCAGACTGTACGTAATATGACAGTCACGTAGCTGTCAGCGTGGTCTCCGTGCAATATTGCCGAAATATATTACGTTAACGATGTAAATATGAAGCATGCATACATAATAAGAGTGGAAATTAAATCAGAGCGGTAATTGATAACGTCATCAATATTGCATAACTCGCAGTGACGCAGCGCTATAAATTACGATGTTGACAGAGTCTAATGAGCTTCCCATTTACTTCAAATTTTGTATCGAATTTAGATATATGATTTGGATCATTAATATTTTAAGTTTGGGTTTACACGACATTTTGCCGTACGTTTTTTTGCAGGATGAATTTTATCGAATAAATAGTGTCGCTTACTTTGTGCATAGAATTATTCTCACAAGTTTTATATCACAAAACTGAACACAGTTTAATAAATTTAATATATACCTAATATCCTAGTCAAGCAACCTTCATTAAGATAAACGAATTATGTTTAAGTATGTTTGTTTTTACACGAATAAACATTGACTGTGTGAATACAAAACTGACTGTGAAAGACAAAAACATACAGTACAATGGCGTTTGAATCCACGTAAATGAGTGTTGCACTATAACGAACACAAATGAAAAACAATTAAACATTTCAAACAATACAAAAGCGTATAAACACTCCACTGGAGTAATCATCATAACATGATTTCATTGAAACATCAACGATTGTTTTATTAACGTCGATTGTGTAAAAATATGTAATTGTAAATATACCACTGTAAATTAAATGCAATATCGTAGATAAAAATTTATTAATAACATTTTAAAATGTCTATAATACATCACGAATGCGTAAAAGTTCCATTAAACAATTATAAATTACTATGTATAATTTAGCTCGAAACTGTGAATAAATTTTGTAAATAAAGATGTTTTACGTGTTATTTCGACGAGTTTTATTTATTACCTTCCGTCCTTTATTGTACTGTTTAAACTGTCCGAAATGTTGTTTAAAGTAAGTTGAATGCATGAACTAAAATCAGAATTGTCACGGTTTTTACAAAGTTTATGTGATGTTTAAAGTATTGTTTTTTTCTACCCTATTTTTATTCTACCCTAATGGGTAATAATTTAATGTATGTTGTTGTATAAGACAATAGCATCTGCTGCCGCCTACACAGTCGCGTGGTTTGTAGATAACAAGTAGGTAGTTTATATTTTATTTTGACGTATGAGATGTAGACATCATTGTAAAGTTTCATCGGTCTGTTTAGTAAATCTTGATTAAAACTATATGCCTACTTAGCATAAAAAAACTCTGGCAAGGGCAATCTGAGGTGGCAACTTTTATACAAGTTCCTGGTTTTTTCGTTTTTATTTTTTTCATTTTAAATGTAAGATTACACAATCGTACTATATTCCGCCGCCGTGTTATAATTATCATCATTGTAAGTACTGTATGCAGTATATTGTAATGATTTTGTGCTAGATCCCAGCTGTAGTTCACTAATTACAGCACGCAATTAGGCTCAACCGACGCAAAACCATATTATCATCTACAACGTGAAGTAGATAACACAACTACGATTAATTTACGAGAGAACCGAAAGCGAGTTGAAATTAACTAAACCTTTCCTTCTTCCCTGTTCGTACGTATCCTGTTTGTACGTAAAAGGCATATCTTTCCATAATTCCAGCCTGTCAGCTGCAGGAATTAAGAGATCATAATACGCCCCTTAGTCTAGTTTTGGGCGATGATCACTGAACAAGTGACCTGAATGCTGATTTGCTATTGTTAAAAAAGGTATTCGCGACGAATTGCTGCATTCTTTCACAACATTATAACATACTATAATATGACGCCTACATCGCAACATTTCTATTCTTTAAATATTGAACGACTTGGCGGGGGCACTGCCGTGCCCCCAGATATGGTAAAAAGTTCATCGGGTCATTTAGTCTCTATTATATGAAAATAAAAGTTATTTTGGTTCAATAACCAAATTGCTTGTTCACAAACCAATTTCGATCCTAAACAAATAATGTAAATTGTACAATGCTCTCTCTTTATTTCTCTATTGTGACACACAATATTTTAACTCAAATAATCAACTATTTATATTTATTTCGTTGTTGGAACAAAGTTTATCATGCCTGGAGTGACAAAATCTACAAACATTTTCATTAAAATCAACCTAAATACCTGTATATATATGTAAATATAGCTTTGTCATTTTCACAAAGGATTTTTGAACGCGCTACTTTAAAAATTAGCCTTTAATTAAAATCTGCTAAAAGTTTGCGTCATTACTGTCGCCCTTTGTGAGTGTGACTTTTTTGGGTCATTCACTTCTCTTATCTTTACGTAAATTTGCAAATGAAAAATGTAACAGTCCTTTATTTTAAGGGTTCTTTCTGATATGTCACATGCAATCGTTTTGATATCACCCTACGTTATTAGAGTTGGGGAAAAATGAAACCCATTACTTAGAAAGAGTAAAATTACGGAGCTGAAATTTCGTACCGGAAAAGGCTTTTATAAATTTAAAAAATTATTATAATATCTAAAAGGAAGTATATTTTACTAAAAATGTGCTAGTTATCATCTTTCAATACCAAGGGAAATTATCCAAAAAGCAACATCGAAATAATTGGAAAAGGAGTTTTTCCTATTAAGGATACCAAAACGCCTCGTAAATATGTACTTACAATAAAATATATATAATTTAATCAAATAAAAGCGTAAAAGTGAAATATATACGAATACCTTCGAAATAAAGGAAGAGTACAATAAGACCACGGTTTTGAAAGGTTTCAAATATGCCGTTGCACAAAGTAATTTTTTCTTATCTTTAAATTTGTAATATAACACTATCCTAAGACCTGATATCATATTATATGTCTTGGATATAAATTAGTCTCATTTCTTTTATCAGATTACAAAACCATTTACGAAACTCCGTATGTATGTATAGTTGTATACATAAAATTTAAATAAACATCAATTTCCGTTGTTCAAATTTAAACAAAGCAACGATTTAGTAGGAAATAATACACGTAAACGCATCTTTAGTGTCAAAATATATGATGAATTGCGTTTAGTTAGTCGAGTTGGTATTAAGCCAATGTTGTATATTTCACGACGGTAAACATCTTGGCGTATCCTTTGAAACATAAACTTCACTTCCCTGACATTGTTAAGGAAGAACATTATATTACTAAAGAGTATTAGATGTTGTTGTATAATAAGTATATACTACGACAATTAAACCTTGTTAGTCATTAAATCCATTTTCTTTTTATGATTTTAACCCGTCAGCTTGTCAAGTCATGGTAAAATGTCACACTATTTAGTTCGGCAAATTTTCGTAAAACTGTATAAGAAGTTTTCGCTTCACGTATTAATATATAGATTAATTTATCTACTATCTACTATAAGATACAACAATGTACTAATTGCCATTGTTTATTTCTCACTAGCTGCGCCCCGCGGTGTTACCCGCGGATTATAAGATTGTACTTAATAAGTAGGTATGTCCAAATTGTAAGCCATATGGAGTGATAATATTTAGTACATAATTTGCAACTCAGAATAACCTACGACGATAACCACAATTTAAATGTATTGTTTAAATGTACTAGTTATCATCTGCATATAACTGCGTGTCATAACTGCGTGTGTTTCGGTTTATTGTTTACTCGTAACACTGCATCAATACTGAGAGAATATGTTGTCTATGATTCTTGTCTATCTTTACTCTTTT
>DVVJ01000939.1:0-12742 GCA_018234505.1 Junonia neildi neildi | reverse complement strand
TTGAAAAATTATTAATAAGGTGTTGCAGAAAAAAATTCCGTGTACTAAAACCTATATTTGGTTCTCGATACAACAATTATTTCCCACGTAGTAGATTTTTAAAGTCATTAAAAATTATTAAGATCCGAAAAATTAAATTTTAGCGAAAGAGGTAAATTCAATCGTTTGGAACACAATGAAGTAATTGTCGTAATGCTTTCAAATTTTTAGGGTTTCTTAAGAATACCTTTAGGTTAAAAAATTTCCGTCCATATCCTTTATTTATACGTTGTTTCCAGAAATATCCCAAGTTTAGCATATATCCTTAAAAATACGTTTTTTCTCTTTTTTTGATTGATCCGTTCGCAATGAAAAAAATTGTTTTGTCAAAAGTAAGTTTAATGTAATGTTTTGCAGTTTCTAAAACCTATATCAGATAATCAGTTCAATCAATATTTCTGGAGTTATCGGGTTTCGAAGTCAAAGTACCATTTTTGGCTTGAATGAATTCAAAATTTTGAACTCCAGATTTAAAAACAAGATAGAACCTTGTGCCTACAATTTCCTGGGTTTAAAAATAATTTTTCGATCATTGATGTAGTCTCAGTATCCTACGTGTCTCTAATTCGTTAATTTATTATGGATAATAATTAAAATCGTTATTTTTTTTTATTACACATATTAACAATTTAAATGTAAATACATACATACATAATTTAAATATTTATCAATTATCATTCCACGTCTATTCTATTATCGATAATCAAGTATGAAAAAAAAAGTTCTAAAAGAACTTAAGGCATTATAAACTTAAGGTGCAATTTTTTACTATTTTAGAATTTTTAGGTACTTGATATTATTATGTCATTAGGTAAACCACAATGTTGCGGCAAGCACGAGGTCATTTTAGCATACTACAAAGGGTAAAATGTTAATCTATAAAAATATAACTCTTCTATCCAATGTCTCAAATTAACGTTCAACTAAATAATATGTATTCTGTATGGTACATACTCTTACTGGATACAAACTTTTCTATTTCTTTTAATGACTGGATGCTTTAAGCCAACAGTAGGCAGTAGTTTTAAGTAATGTCAAAAATAACATAACTATCACCGATTACGATTTTAGTTAATAATAGATTTCACCTGCGAAATAAAACTGTTCTTCGTTTCTCGGAAACAACAATATGAATATTTATTTAACCATTCTTAATATTTCTTAATATGAACATGGTAATTACTTGGTGTACTCTTCTTCATAAACGAGGTGACTAAGAAAAACTCATAAATGAATTAGTCAACCTTTGAATGGAATAACTACATTAGAGTTATTGAGAGCTGATTCATTTAAACCCTCACATGCTATTTATGGCTTTTCCGATGATAACAAAATTACTAACTGTTATTGTTTGTACACTTCATGACCCATGTCGGGAAGAAATATAAGGTTATATTATTATGAATACATAATTAATAACTGTATGGTATTTTCGTGCTCCAATATTGTTTGACGAGAATGTCACATGTATTTGAGAAAAAATAAAGGTACCTATATAAATATAGAAAAAGGGTCGCCTCATATCATAGATATTGAATATTATTTATCGTCTGTCTGGGGTATTCTCTACACTATTTAGTATTCTTAAATCATACATTGACAGGGGATCCTTAAACAACAATAGATTACGGTGGTTCGTTCCTGTATCCACTTACCTGTATAGAAATACGACCGCTAGCTGACTTACGGATATATCGTTTCGCATGGCAGTCGAATGATTCATGGCGGTTTGATAAAACTTGTCGCGACACAATACTGCTTTAAACGGAATTAAATTGCAAGAGTTATTTTTTAATCTAGGATAAGAATACTCGTCAATAGATCTGAAAATTGTTCGAAGATCCACAATGATTAATGTTCGTAACTTCCATCGGTTTAAATTATTTAAGTATAACAAAATTATATAACAAAGATATAACAAAATATTTAGGAAAACTAGTGCTTTTCTTTTAACATTCATCAATGAAAATAAAATTTCGTTATTTCTTTAAGAAATGTAAAAAAAAAATACATAGATTACAAAAAATAATATTTAATGGTGAGCTCTTTATAAGATAGCTATTGCATGTTTGAATAAGTAATCAATATTTGTTAACGTCAACTTGATAAATAAAAAAAGCAATTTTATTTGAACGCTTATATTTCTTTTGCCGGCAACTTTATAGTCAATGAAGCATAATTATCACACATGCGGGTGTCGCTGGGAACCTTATTGAGACTTAATTTGATAAATAAATCGACACATTCCCATACTCGGATTTCCGGGATAGAAGGCTAAATCATATGATAAATAATCATGCCGGTTTTATATGAACCCATTAAAACAATTTCCGGGACAATATAGTACGTAGTAGCTTTCCGCTTGTGGCTTCTTCCACGTGCTATGTCAACAAAAATGTAGCCTGACAAGTAAAGGTAAGATGGGTAATTCAAACAACTCAGAAATTATGTTACTCTAAATTACGATATTGAAAAAAGCGGTCTCGGGAAAGGAAATCATCGCGCAACTGTCAGTAATCATAAGAAAACATAAGACAAATATTTGCTAATTAAGCCCTTAATGGTGTGACAGTAAAAGACCTGCCAATTGAAAAATAGGTACGGTAAGAATACATATGCCTAAAATGTATACGTTGTATTAAATATAGAAAAGAAAAGCAATACTAAATGTTGGTGAAACAGGGATAGCGACGTGATTTACCATAACACGTTAAAACCAAACAACCATAAAACATTTTAAAACCGATTGGCGTGTTTACGTTAACGGTTGTTAAAACGTGTATAATAATAAAATTAATTACGTTCAACAGCGGCCAGTACAACAAAGGTCGAAACGATGAACGAAACCACCGTCCGAGACGGACACAATGCGCGCGGCGAACATCCGAGCAACACGCACAGGAAGCTACCTGGCATTGTTGAACAGACTATGCAGATAAATTGTTTTCAGTTTTTAATACCACGGCTCATACCGTGGTCGTGACGCTTTTCCTGCTAGATTTTATAACAGTTACATCTTCAAAAGTTACCTTTCTAACTGTGTTTAAATAATTATGAATAAAATAAAAGCTTTTCCGATTTCCTAGTAAAAGTAATAATATATTTTTGTAAATAATAAAATCTGGATTGATTTTCATTGAAAATTTTATTATATATTAATTTGTTGTTAATTAATCTTTGAGATGTGGTATAGATGTAGAGTGATTACACTTTATTTTATGGGGCAATTTAACTGGTGGGTACGAATGAAGTTGTCGCTCACTACATTTTAGTTGGCTAATCGACCAATATAAAGACGGAGCATGTATATCCTAATTTAGTCTCCAATATTTAATATTTCATTAAATATGATACAAAATCAAACAAAACTTATCTTTCTAACGTTATTCTTTTGTAATAAGAGTAAAATTACTCAAATGACGCATATTTCACCGCTCATGTATAAAATAATTCACCAGCAAGCTTTTAAATAAAGTAAATATGTAACGGCAACTCCAGCTGATTCATATGTAACCCAAAATTATAACTTCACACAAAGTAACAATGACATTGATAAAATAATTGTTTTTGTTAGATATTAGAGTATGTAAGTACGTACTCCAATATCAGTACCTAGTTAGGTCAATCACCGCAGCAAATTAAAGACAAAGTAGTTTTTATGCCTCACTTTAAAATCCGAACTTTCATTTAAATCGGTAAATTGAAAATGTGTAAAACTTGCGTGCCACGCACTCGAACAAAATATTGTATGTATTACTTTGAGTACAAGTGCACTCTTAGCTTATTATTTTACTGCAATGTTTATATACTTTGTACTTCTCTTCTTTGTCTGTTTAATATTCCTCTTACATTATAAAAAGATGATATTATTTGTTTACGTTTACATTTCACCTTTGCTTTGTTAACGTAAAATCGTCGAATTATATGCAGATGAATCATTTTTCACATCGAATGTAATTTCACTAGTAATTTCTGTGTTACAAAAGAGCGTTCATAACGGTAAACCGCCGGTGAATCAGCAACACCATAACAGAATGAAAGGTCGACAACAGGAATGTTTTTCCGCTCTATTATTCCGAGGGATTATTTTCGAATAGTAAAATGTTTTAACTAAAACTGATAACATCAAGCCATAATAATTATAAAGCAGTATGCTAGGTAGTGTGTATTTTAAGAATTTCTTCCGATAGGTACATGCAGTGTTCCTCACGTTTTCCTTCACCGCCAAACATGGGATGAATTTAAAGAAAACTTGATCTTAAAATTGATGTGTCAGTCAAGGATTGAATCCACGTTTATCGGTTTAAATCGTCGTGTTCTAACAACGGAGCCATCATCATTACTAATGTAACTAGTGCATAAACAGTGATAAAGACTTAATGAGTTATTAGTATTATTTTTCGCATTTTCTGTATTCGTTTAATCATATAAAATTTACGAGTTCATGTAAAAAGTTATTTATTTCAAAAAAATTGTATCGATGTTTACAGGCAAGTTTCTAAAAAATATTCACTTTGTTACGTTTAAGAGTTCCAAGATGCTTTATTCGAATATAGCATTATAACAAACTACAGAAACAATACAATGCTTTAAATTCAATTAATTCTAACACTTGAATAATTAAAAACACTCCAAGGGCCTAATAAGGGACTTCGGAGACGATATTTTCGGCAAGATATTAACGACATAAGTGGTCATATTGCAGACGGCATCGTGTGACCGACGGACGGTGTAATTTGCATGGGCAATAAATAACGGAGGAGATAGCAGTAGCATCTCGGCCGGTTCAGGCGCTATCATATAACTCATAGTCGACCGCGCTCGCTATCAGAGGTTGTCGCCCCGTCTTGGCACCGATTACACCAATCGCTTTGAATGCGTATCCAGTTACCTTCACTTCGTAAAGACTAGACCTTTATTAATATTAAATACGGAGTACATAGTCTCCCAAACATTGTCAACCTACACTCTCGTGTTTATAATGATCGAACTTTTGTTACTAATGAATTGCACAGAATCATTCAAGAATAAAATTAATATAAAACTTCTAGAACCGGTTAATGAGAAAACTTCGTAGTCAGATGGCAAGCAAAAGTTTTAACTCCATACAAGTGCAACAACGGTCGAGTAAAAACTTCACTTTTATTTACGCAATTATCGTCATGGTTATAAACTTACACGAATTGAGCAAGATGCGAACAGCGGGCAGGTTTCCTACTTGCATTAAAATTACAAATTTTAACAGCTGAAGAAAAAGAATTTTAATTTAAAGATACAATGAAGTGAAGACAACGGATTCTTGTATTGTAAAATATTTTATTTCATCTTTAATTTTGATTGGATGTTGTTATAGATTTTTAACATAATATCACTACAACTGTCGTTTTAAATTTATGATTGTTCGGACATAAGAAAGATAAAAGAATGAATTGAGACGAACAAATAATTCGATAGCGGTTCTTATTCCCACAAGCATATCAGACGACGATCGAACAATAGTGTCGAAAGGAAATGAAATCCTTCCTTGTTATGTCAAAGCTCTATTCAGCGCCAGTATTATCAAAATACGTTAGATGAGCCGAGTGTCGGTCATTTGATAAACATGCAATATGAACTCTTCGTTCGTCGAGTTGCTTGCCGGTAGCGAGTTTTGATACACGTATTCGTTACAAATACAAGCACACCATTGTCTACACGATGCTATACACATCGACTCGACATAAACTGGTTCCATTTATAGATATCGGACTGTTGTTTCTTTTTTGTTCCCTGATATTAGGCATTGAACGCCATAAAGAATACCTAATGACTTTAGTATATGGGGTAACATTTAAAATATTTAAATGTAATCCTTGCAAAAATTCTTTTGTAATGATTTAGTTATTCTGATTTTTCGAATTTTCGTTACAATTAATTATAAATAACTTAAGTGATGGTGAAACCTGAAAAGTTAGCGAATAAGAGTAGGGAGTTGTGACGTTAAGGAACAAGCGGCCTTCGGCTCTGCGCCCACTGCAGGCCTCGGAGAACCTGCCCCAGACTACTAATTTTATTTTGCACAAACAAGTTTTAATGCAAAGCAAGGAACCGATTTACTTCGGACAAACACGCGATACTCTATTAAAACTTTATAAAATTCTTAAAATACGATATCGATTTTTATTTGGAATGCGCTGTAAATATACTGAATTTAAAATTATCATTATATAGATTGTGACTTATTAATAAAAACATCAAAATATCGAGATGGGGGATCTGAGTTAATGACCCTACAACAAACACGTGTTGAGCTTGATCCGTCTTAAGACGATCAAAGCTCGTACCATTTCGAATATTTAAAAAAAATCTAGCTAATAACAAGTTGCTTTTAGAAAATACTGTTCCATATTTTCAAACGAAAAAATAGATAAAAATAAATGAAACATATTAAATATATTATAAATACATTAAATTACTTGGTATAGCGATAACCAATTAATAACTAACCAACTAACCTAAACAATCTCTATTTAAAATCGTCAAATAAAAAATTTGGGATGTCACGTTTGTATTTGGGTAACTGTACACCAAATTTTAATGATCTGCGTGGTTTATTTTTTAAGATCCCGGAGACGGGCATAAACATGATGACATGAAGCATTTCATTTTCTGCACACAGGACATTAATTTTAAGAGAATAACACAGGACAAATGCATTTTTATTATTATTTTCAATTATTAAATGACTGTAAAGAAGTAGACATTCTCAGTTTGGTTAATTTTTTTTATTTGCAAACCGTTGCTTTTGATTACTCTTTATTACTCTTTTTTTGTATTAAAAGTTTATCCTATCTCATTTTTGGCAGGGTTAGTTGATAAAAGTTGAAGCAGCAAAACTCCTTAAAGAACGAGACCAGATCATTTGAGAGGATTAAAGTTTTAGTAACGACTGTATCTCTTTAAAACAGGACACAAATCTTTACTATCTTAAGTCTACTTGTGTATGAGTACCACTCTGAAGTAACAACTTATTGAACAATGCATATTAAATTTGGCAAGTCGTATTTTACATTCTACCCATGGTGAGCATACAATATTTTTCATCTGACTACAAAATACAAATGGAAATAACGTACACGCATGGAGCGTTTGTTATGTGTTATTCTATGAGGCACGCCGCTGCGTACGCTTACACGCGGCGTTAAGGAGTATTTTTATTAGTCATTCAAAAGCGACAGTCAATTAGTTCCCAGAACAAATAATAAAGAACGTGAAGTATACGTTGAGCTTATGTAAAGCGGCGTGGCATGAGGCCGTGTCATCAATGAGTTAGCACCGGTAATGGAGTGATACGTCGATATCGGCAGACAATGTCGGCTCACGTTTGGTTGGCGCGGATATAGCACCACTTTGAATTATAATGCGCATTGTTCTTCGTGTCGCTCCGGTTCGGGTGCAATGCACTACGCCGCGATAGTTTCTTGTCATAGAAATCGCTCGTTTCCACCGAGTGGTGCCGCAAGGTTATATCCGATGAGACGACTATTAAGTTAACAAAAATTTAATTTTACCATAGACGATAACACCTTACAAAAACTAAGAGAATCTTACAAGGCTAATACTCAAACATAACTTTTTCGAATTATTTTAAATAACGTATAATTTACAGTAAGTAAATTACCCTATCAAATGTTAATACAGTACTATCTGTATAGACGTCGAGAGGCCGCAATTTACGAATGATTTCACATCGCCTCGGAGTTTCTCCGCTCGGGTCGATGACTCGAATAATTATCCAAACAATTTTAAGGTTCAATTACGGCCACATGCTTACAATTATAATATAACGCATCAAAGTATAAACAGACTTAGCGCGTCGAAAGTAGGCCAAGTCGGTACAATAATGGATGGCAGCGAGGGGCGAGTGCTCGCTGCATTGTGCGCTGACCGCGTCCGCGGAATACGAATAAGATGTGGTACGAAGTAGAAAGTTATTGATTATACTACGCTTATTGCAAGTCACTGAATAATACTGTGCGTTCAAAAACGGACCTTTCTCATTTCCTGATTACTTTGCTAAAATTTGAGGAACGTAAATTAAATATTTAAATAACAATGCCGCTAATCCGAGCTAGATGGAAGAACCGAACCCTTTCGGATTAAACAGGATTTACTGCGAAGTGAACGTATTTTAAAGTCATAAATACACTTTAAATCTATTTTTCTAAACCCAGGTTAGGTACATCTCAATATATTTAGCTACTATCAGTTACTCACCTCTTCAGGTACTTTCTCTGGCTCTCCGTTCTGTTTGGGCTCCTCATCTTTTTGCTTCTTCTCCTGTTTCGGTTTGTCCTTTCTGCTGAAACTGATCGACCTCAGCGACCATTTCTTCTTGACCTATTAACGTTCATTAAAATGATTTCTCGTTCACGTGCAATATGCAATTAATCTATTTATTAATTATCTTTAAGCGAATGTTAAAAGTAATCAATATTTTATTTAAAAGTGATTGTAATAGTATGCAAAATCTCATTGCCTAGTTTATCGAATTCCTTCGAACAATATCGTAATAACCGTTAAGCTTCACTGGAAGGCCAACTGACAAGCTAAAAAGCGGATTAATTAATTGTTAAGAATTCGCAGAAGTGTTTTTAATTACCATCAATAGACTGAGCCTATATAATGGCAACAACACATTGAATGAAATAGTTTCTTGATGACGGGACTATGTGTTATGTATGATTAAAACACTAACCGTAACTAGCTAAAAATGTCGTTTAATGATCCGTTTGTCTAGTTTATTTTTTATATGAAATAAATTCAAATAAAGAAAAAAATTAATGTCTGACGCACTTAATGTCCCTCTAGAATGAAATCCCGTAGCTGGGGTCCGGATTTCCGGAAACATACATACAAAACACCATTACGAACGCGTCGACCACAATAAACACCCGTATAGAATAATTATACAACATTAAGCGAATTTGTTACGCGCCGGAGTCGAACCTACGAGTTACGCCATCGCTCCTGGCAATTGCATTGACGATTACGTTCGTTAATTTGAAAATCAATCCAAAAATGCCAACGTTTTAAGCATAAAACTTGATCGCTAACATGTCTTCTATAGAATTTATAGTTATTACTATAAAAAAGTAACGAGACAGCGCCGATATATTTGTTACTTATTGTTAGATTTTGATATTGATAATAACGAAGCCGAAAACTACATTAAATGGTTTGGCGAATCAAAATTTAACCATTAACTACATAATTATTTCTAACGAAGGGTCTTTGAGTTAGTGTAGCTTACCTTTTCCTTCTTGGGTTTCTTGCCGTCATCCGGCGACGGCGCGGTCTCCGCGTTGTCTTCCTTTGGCTCCGCGTCTCCATTCGTTACTGGAGCTGACTCCTTCTCCTTCTCTTTATCTTCCTCTTGCTCTTTACCCTCTTTCTCGGTTGTGGCGTCCTTTTCATTTTCCGGCGTCCCGCTGTCCAGTTGCTTTTCTTTGTCCTACATAATATTGTGAATTGTAATATTTTTCTCCTACTTAAGAAACGACATAAAAAGTAGATGACTAGTTCAATAAAATACATCGACCGGATGCATTGACTAGTTTGGTATGTCTTCGTTAACATTCCGCTATCACGATCTTAAAAAGGCAAACGTTGCATTCTTTTGCTATTACTAAAATTACTAAATCCTTATCTTAATTGCAACAAAAGCGATAGAAGTAAGCTTTGGTGCTTTGTTGAGAACTTTTCTGATTATGATAAAATATTATTTACTTTAATGGCACGTTAAGATGCCGACTACAAACAAAGAAACCTTTTATTTAACAACTTATTTGCAACTGTTCATTACTTGCTACAAAATATTTTTCGGTTATCTAAAAGAAATCGGAATTTACTTAGCAAAAATTTATTAGTGCCGGTGTATGTAACTACTTGACCCAATACAGGCGAACTAAGCTACTCGAATTATTCTACGAGATATAACTGATGAATTAATTATTTATTCGTCCGACCATCTAAACGTACCGTAATAAGTTCGATTAGTGTGACATTTGTATGCGGGTTGATGTATTGTTAAGTAATATAATTTTCAATTGTGGTATTACTGTACCCTCATGGTTTAATTATTGTTGTTAAGGGCTTGTGTAAGCAGAAACACAAAGAATTACAAACACTTTATTGTTTATTTTAGTTGGTATACCAACTAATGCAATAAATTTTATAAACAATAAATTTTTCAAGCCTTTTGTGCTAGGAAAAGCATTTCATTCCTTTATCTAAAAGATATCTATCTATTTCTTTGAGTGAATACTTGTATCTGTAGTTATAAAACAATATAGGCATGTACTCGACAGTTTTTTCCTTGCCGAGTATATAGAGATCTATAAAGCTTCTAATTTTACGAATAAAATTCTAAGAAAAATTAAACATACAAGTATTTTACAATAATAATCAGGACTTTTTCAATCTTCAAACTTCAAATGGCAAAAGAATACTTGACATTATTGTCTATCCTATTCGGAGTCACCAAAGCAGGTCGTGACTCTCCGTTCGGAGGTGGAAGATCGTGTAGCTGTTAGTGAGCTAGAGCATGTACATCGGGAGAGGAAAGCAATCCCGTAGCCTCTCCATTTTCCGTGCTGTGGCGGCCATCGCAAGGGATTTTAGTGAGTGCAATCTCACATAACCCGACATCCCCCCCGGGAGTCGGGTATCTATGAAGATTTACCCTGCGTCACCAAAAAAAAAGAGCATGTACATGCCTCGTGGGGAACTATCAACTAACCGAAGGTTCGTGTATGTGTGCGTCGCCGTTGAGCTGCGGCTTCAGCGCATCGGCGTCGGCGAGCTGCTCCACGCGCCCCTCGCCGCCCGCGCCCGCCGCCGCCACCTCGCCCGCGCCCTCGCCCTCCTTGCCGCTTATGTCCACCGAGCGCTTGCTCTGCTTAGCACCCATACTGGCTGAGCCTGGTCACACCATAAAACGAAATTCTTAACACACAAATAAACATGTTAATACTACATCCATACATATATTATAAGATTTATAAACTATCTATTACTGTAAATTGAGAAAAGCTACAGCGTATCATTGAAATATTCTATTCATTGCGATACAACTTGAAACGCAATATGGTACGTGTGTTTATTGCATTTGTTAAATCTAACACGACTTATATCACTGGCTAACCGCATGACTTATATTTCAACTGAAACGTACACGCGTTTCATTTTATATAGGTTTTTCCATAAAGACAAGTTATTTTTAGTTTCGTGATATAACGAATTTTATACTAATATTGTATTTTAATAATTCGTTTTGCTGTATCGTTGTCGCAGTTGGTCTACCAGGTGGGCAAGAAAATGCCATATGCAAATCTCAACACGACTGCAACGATAGTGCAAAGAGTTCATTGATTAATAACGGGTATCTGTCAAAGCAGATGTTATTTATAATCGGTAGAATGGCGCTAATTGCCACACACGTGGTAATAAAATCATATTCGGTTTAGTAAAGTTCGCTGGACTGTTAACACTAAATAGGACCAACGTTATTGCTATAAGCAGTCCAGTAACAATGTTAAATATATTCCCTTAATATGAATATATTCGTGGAACCATGTCACAATAGTAGCGAACGGCAGAAGAGCTTGGAAAACAACTGCTGCAGGTCTGCAGCAGTTCCGAAATAAGAGAACCGAAACATCATCATCATCGTCAATATGAATATAATATCCCTACATATTTACAATTAACTATTAAAAAATGAGAAACTGCTGTAAGTTTCTCATTTTTCTTGAAAAATAAAAATTGTAAAATAAAATTGATCGTTTTAAAGTCGAGCAAAAAATTATGGTAAAAAATAAAATTGGTTGATTGTAAAAACTTTACCCACTCGTTTAACTATGACTACGATAACAAAGTTGTTTTTATTTCAAGAATTTTTATAATTATCTTTAGCACATTATCATAAACATAATGTGCTAAGGTTAATGTGAATGTAAACTGTTTTTACTAATATCATTAACATATTTTTATTCTGATAATGTTAGATATAAAATTTTATAAGTTCGGTTTTGAGACCACATAAGTGGAACGAAGTTTCACACGCCTTTATTGTTTAGAGAACAACTCGGTGATATCCTCGTTAGTTGAAAATAGATGCAGCAGAAGAGCAGTTAATTAAGTTGATAATAGCATCGTCAATGGGTCAGGGTGCTGGGAACGAACTCGAAATAAATTATAAAGACCGAAATAGTATCGAGATGCATCGCCCGTCGGCCCGCTTTAGTCTCTTAACGATACAAATATCTGACATGCATATAGGTATACTTTTAATGATGTATTACAAAATACAGTTATCTTCTATAGAGATGACGCTGACTGCATACACAAAAATTTAATTATCAAGATATTTCATTTAGTGTCACATCAATAATGACTAATGACCATTACGTAGTAGACGCGATTGTAGACAGGAAATTCAATGTAATTAATTTTTTTTTTCAATAAATTCTTGTTGTGATTTAATTAGAGATAAGTTATTATTGGTTTACAAATTAACTGAACCAACATTTTCCTGTCTAAATTAAGGAGTTATGCAAAGTTATTTTAAACGAAACCACGGAGACGGGACTTTTTAGGGTTCCGTAGTCAAAACGGAACCCTTATAGTTTCGCCATGTCCGTCTGTCTGTCTGTCTGTCTGT
>DVVJ01000938.1:0-12742 GCA_018234505.1 Junonia neildi neildi | reverse complement strand
TGCGGATTGGTGGATATACATGTGTCAGAATTTCTTCTGGCACATGCAGGTTTCCTCACGATGTTTTCCTTCACCGCTGAGCTCGAGATGAATTTAAACACAAATTAAGCACTTGAAAATCCAGCGTTGTTCGCCAGGGTTTGAACCCGTGACCTTTGGTTAAGATCCACGTGTTCCCACCACTAGGCCATCTCGGCTCATCTGCATACTACATGCTTAATATGTATTTGTTGTATCTCTTTCCCTTTCGATGTCACACGTGTAGCGAAATTGTATTTATTTGTAGAAAGAAAAAAAGGTCGGGTCCCTTTTTTAGCATCATGATAATGAACCTCTCTTTGTATTCTTGAAGCTTTCGTTCATCGAATTAACACACATTCCCAACCCCCACACATATTTAAATCTTGATTTATTCAATGCATAAAAATAGACTCTTAATGGCCCTGGTATACGGTATACGAAGGACGACACAAGACATTTTCCCATCAAAACAGGTTGTTTACGGCTGTGGTTCTTATTTGTCATAGTTCATATAGTTTTTTTTAATATATATCTCTTGACGCACACGGTGGTTTGTCGACGTTATTTCGACAGTATGGTTTTTTTCTATACTATTTTTATAAACCATTTCTGATACATGTATATCCGCCAAGCTGCCGTGGAGCTGCAGATGGATTAAAATCATGCCAGTAGTGGAATGTTTACAGGCTGATAGTTGCTTACTTTAAAAATAATTTTGTTTACTCATTCGTCCATTCGTATTCATAGTAAGAGGCAATCGAGTTAGTGTGGATATGTATTCATTAGGCGTGCAAGGCTGCATGAGTTGGCTGTAAAAAGACCAGTTCTAGGAAACTCTTGCGATGAATAACGTGTTTATTGAGGCTTTGATGCTGTGGAATATGTTATTTTGAGACGAATTGGATTATTTCATATTCAATACGTATTTTTACTTTATATATTTATTGACTTAAATAAATAAACCGACTTCAAAAGTAAACTGAAACAAACCAAAAATAATATTCGAAAATAATTATTTTTGAAGTCGTTTTAATATATAGATGTGTATAGATTGATATATTTGCACACTCTCTTCCAATGACGCGGATTGTGTAACGAAAACAGGTTTATTAAATCGCACAGTTAAATATTGAGATTGACATGTTCAAATTAATTCTTAGATGATTAATATTAATAAATATAATATAATTGTTATATATGTGTATGTACTAGCATAACGATATTGTATATGTGTATATACTAGCAAAACAATTGATTGTATATAAACCAATGTAACATAGATAATAAACCAGTGCATAACCTACCCTCGTATCATTCGCACCATACTAACAATAATATTGATGTCCTGTATTTCTTCACGAAACAGAAAGTTTTTATTCGGGCAGGCAAACCGTTAAAGCCAATCCGTCACTGCCAACCGATGTTTACGTGATGCAAAGATTTTACGTAGCTTAAGTTGAGTTATCTCTAACTTTATCTGTTAAGGTGCTTAGCGGATCGATGCGAAATTTTTAGGGCGTGATAGAAATCATCTAGTCAATAGAAGACGTCATTAAGTTTTTTAACGTCAACGTTAGTACATCATTTTACAGCATTAATTGCAGCATTATTTACTTATATTAGCTTTTAAAGATTGAAAACGGTTGTTTCACTTAAAATTGCAAAATCACGGTTCGAGAAATCGAAACCTATAAAACTGACTAAAATAAATGATGTTAAACGCACTCAATGACGTCTTCTATTACGTCTTTAAAAGTTTGCATCAATCCGCCAAGCTCTTTGGATACAAACTTTATACACACTTCCAAATTACCTAATTTAAGTTAGTTTAATTATGATACTGTAACTGGCTACCCAGTTAATCGTCGTTTTCTGACGCCATCTCGTTGGCATATAGTTAAAGCCGTTACCTTGTCTTAATACAATATTTAATTAACGTTGTAGTTGCGTCTTTTTCGAAATATCGATATATATCGATATCGAGTACTATTTGCAGATAATTATAAAGAGTTATTTACAGGATCACATCAAATGACAAACATACGAATATTTGCCTCAAGATTGCTCATTTAAGGTTGTAATATAAATAAGAGAATAAATAAGCTTCTTTTAGCTTCTTGGTACCAATTCGTTACCCTTTGGCTCCATTTATTTAGATTACATCGTAATAAATGGCCCGCCCATGACCATTTCCGCTTATCAACTCTGTCTAGTATGTTTGATACCTTCTTTTTTTTTGTCGTATATCATCCTTTCTTACTCTATCTTTTAGTTTAAGACCAAGCATACTCCGCTCCATAGAGCGTTGGCAAGCAGATAGCTTTGCCCTGTGCAACGTTGTAAGAGACCATGTCTCGCAGCCGTATGTTATACATGGTAAGATGCATGTATCATACACTTTCCTTTTCATAGCTGGGCTGAGTTCATTGCTCTTCATTATGAATTTTAGAGACCAGTAGCTTCTCCAGCCGCAACTTATTCTCCTGTTCAGTTCTTTTGTCATTTGATCTTTGAATGATACAAGTTGACCCAGATAAACATAGTCTTCTACATATTCTAATGGGCTCTCATTTAATAAAATCTCTACTTTATCGCTATTTGTGATTAACTTAGTTTTCTCCGTGTTTATAGCTAGTCCAAATTTTTTACTTTCTGTAGCTAGCTCCAAAATCATCCGCTCTAGCTTTAAGGGGGATTCTTCGAACAAGACTAAGTCATCAGCGAATCTAAGGTGAGATAATCGCGTACCGTTTATATTCAAGCCATATTCTTCATAATTTAGGTTTCTGAAAATGCTTTCTAATACTGCCGAAAATATTTTGGGTGAGATAGGGTCACCCTGCCTGACGCCTTTCTCTATTGGGAATTCGTTGCCCAAAGAATCTAGTTGTATCTTAGCTTTACAGTTGGTATATATGTTCTTGAGTATATTTAAGTACGTTTTGGAAATTCCTTGCTCTTCTAGACTCTCCCATATTCGCTTATGTGACAAACTGTCGAAGGCTTTCGTGTAATCAACGAATACTATATATAATTTCTTGTTATATTCTTTATACTTTTGCATGATTTGGTTAACTGTGTGGATGTGATCGATTGTAGAGAAGTTTTTTCGAAAACCAGCCTGTTCGACTGGCTGTTGTTCGTCTAGTTGTTTGCTGACTCTATCCAATAATATTTTTGCGAATATTTTATATAAGTTTGATATAAGACTTATGGGCCTATAGTTGTCTATAATGTCTTTTGGACCTTTTTTGTGTAATAATATGATATGTGATGTTGTCCACTGTTTTGGGATGGCACCTGTTACGAGGATTTCGTTGAATATTTTCGTAAGAATAGGACTTACTTGGTGGATAGTGCTCTTTAGAATCACGTTTGATATTTTGTCTGGTCCAGGAGTTTTGTCGTTTTTTTGAGATCTAATCGCTTTCTCTACTTCACATGTTAGAATCTCTGGCTCCTCTAAATATGTGCTGTCTGAGAACGTGGGGCTTTTATTTATACGGTTTTCGTTTTGATTTGTTTCATTCAAAGAGTAAAGTTGGGAATAAAAATCAGTTGCATGCATTATTATATCCTTTCTACATGTTAAATTAGTATTTATATTTCTCTTGATTTTCGGTATCCACTCTTTCTCTACATCCTTTAACTCCTTTAAAGCTTTTTTCACGCCTCCCGTTCTCTCTATATGTTGTTCCAGAGTGCGTATTCGTTTTGTTTTTCGGTCTTTTTTAATGTTTGCTGTTATCTTTTTGCTTATTTCGGAAATTTCTTTCCATCTTTCTTTTTTATGTGACAGTAGCTCTTTTCTTTTGTTGATAAGTTCGAGAGTGTAGTCACTTAGATTATGTTTTCTATATGTGTTTTCATGGCTGGCCTTGGGGACTAGTATTTGCTCTAACTGTTCATATAACTGTATAGCTCCTGTTTTTTGTTTGTAGAGTTCTTCCAAGTTCTCAAGTGCTTGACATGTTTCCTTAACTATTCTTGTGTCAATTGGCATATTTTTATTCCTAATAGACATGAATTTTTTCCTGGATGACCTTGGTTGAGTTTGTTTCAATGAGCTACGTACCATACGGTGATTTGTATTAAAGTTCAACTTTTGTATTACTTCGGTGTTAGTGAAAGCCACGGGGTAGTTGGAAATTATAAAGTCAATTTCATTTTTATATTTACCATCAGGGGATATCCATGTCCATTTGTTGCTGTGTTTCTTTTTATATACGCTATTAAGAATGGTGAGGTTATGTTCTCGTAAAAAATCAACTAATATTTGACCATTTGTACTTCTTTTACCATAACCGAAGTTTCCAATAACATTTTCTTCGCCTTTCTGTTGTAATCCCACCTGTGCATTAAGATCTCCCATAATTATTAAATAGTTATTTGAATGCTTATATACGCAATTTGAGAGTTCATTATAAAATACGGAAATGTCTTCTACGTTGGCTTGTTCCGTTGGCGCATATACTTGTATTATGGTCCAGATTTTTTTGTATCCAGGAATTTTAAAGTTCAAGATAGCAATTCTTTCTGAGATGCCTAAGAACTCTTGAATATTTTTTGAATATGATGATTTCACCAGGAATCCTACCCCTTTCTGGCCAGGCGTTTCGCCCTTATGGTATAGAATATAATTAGAGCGGACTTCAATCGCTTCATCTATTCTTCTCATTTCGCTTATTCCCAGTACATCCCAATTTAGTTTGTCCAGGGCGACCTCTAGTTCTTGCAAACTCTCTTCTGTTCTCAAATTTAAATTTAGCGTACAGATTTGTAGAGTAGGGCATCGTTTAGAGTTTCGTATAAAGTTATTACTATGGTGATTATTATTTTGAGAATTTTTAGTTGGAGGGTGATGGTCTTCCTCTCCCGCGGTGACCAGCCGTGGTGGGGCTCTGGGGCAACATTTCCGCTCTAGTATATCACAAAAAAGGAACATGTATATTGGATTCAAATTGTATTCTAAATACAATAAAATACGGCTGCATTTTCTAGACTAACCTAATTAAAAAGTGTCGTGAAAAATCAATATCAAAGAAATGATGGTGATCGCATTCAATTGCTCTTTTCCATCCATTGTTTCAATCGTAACCTTCTATTTAATTAATAGAAACTATTCTACTGTAAAGGCAGAATATTGAGAGGAAATTATTGACCAGAATAGTTTATTCGTTACAATATGCATATTATGTTAATTGCTTCAATTTATCGCGATCGTTCTTGTTTCAGTCTAAATCTATAGTATGTAGGTATATTGCTTTGTTAAAACGCGTTAATCTCAGTTTTTATTATTAATTAAAAATTGTGAGATCCGTTTGAAATTTTGTGTATTTAATATGCTTTTAGGCTTTTAAACTTTATGAATACCTAAAGCGAAATGGTAACAATAATCGACAACTATGCTTGCCAAAAAAAGCGAGGCTTTTGCCTATTACAGAATACAAAGCAAAACGCAAACATTTTCAAATAGCAAAAAGCGTATTTAACGTATATAAAGATAAAAATACGCGTATTGCTACTAGAAAATACTGTTCCTATGAAATATATGTATTTTACTCCTTATAAAAGCCCCATCGAAGAATAGCCCGATCAAAACAGACATTGAACCTTGCGATGAATTCACAACAGGATGAAAAATTACAGGCACGTAAGGTTCTGGGAAAAAGCACATCAAGAATCCCCCTATTTTTAGAACTAATTTGTCTGGGCTAGAAGTCATATTAAAACGACTATTCATATTTTCAAACAATATTCATTTCAAACATAATTTATTATTACGATTCTACCGAGTGCTTATTTTAATGTCACTATAATTCGTATATGCATTATTGGTTTATTGCTATGCCTTTTCCAAGGGCACTCTCCTACGCAGCCAGTTAAGTAATAATGCCCATGAAATAACACGACTCGAGTCACGTAATCGTTTTTGGTACTTTATTACGAAATGAATATGTATTTTTATGCCTTTTGAACGTTTTTGTCATACCTTTAATATAATAACGAGTTATTGTCGTGTGCATTCGCCTTGTATTTGTAGTACGTGCTTGAATGGGTGACGTTTATCGTAACTGCTACTTTTCAATGCGTCGTAAATTGAACTTTTACACCTTATAATCTATTTCTTCGATAATATAGCTATATCAGACAAATTGTTTTTTTTTTTAATTAGACAGGACACTCAGATAAACGCAATTAAATAAACAGACAAACTAAGTAGAATAGATGATGAATTATTTAGAAAGTAACCAAATTACCTTAAAAGAAGTAGAAACTATTTATTTTATCACCAATTTGACAGAAAGCGTGTCGACAGATAAAAATTTCTAACGATAGCAAAACAGTTAAAGGAATAATTGGTTATTATTTTACGTATTTACTTTATTACATTTTCTTTCAGTTTTCAACGCGTTCCCTGGAGCCGTCCTTTGGTCTATTATTCAAGGACCTGCTGGATGACCTCGGTGTCCACACCACGGGCGCGTCTGTCATCGCCAGTACACTTGATTCAGTGGTTAACTTCTCTGGGTTTTTCGTGGGCCCTGTGATAAAGACCTTCTCCTACAGAAAAGTTTGTTTTGTCGGCTCGACAATATGCGCCCTTGGTCTTCTCTTCACCGCACCAGCCAACAGTATGGGCCATATATTGGCCACCTACAGTATATTGGGAGGTGAGCTGCTTATATTTATCGATATTGCTTTTTTATCTGTTATTTTATAAACGGTTGTAATAGAAGGTTATCATAGGGCAGTTAAATTGATTGAGTTTTTTTTAGAATCTGCTGTTGTTTATCAAATGATAACCAATATCAGTTATATTAATTATAGGATTAAGATGTTACTTAACTAACAGTTTGTTGAATCGGATTATATCGTCGTCAGTAATAAATCTTTAAATCTCCTTAAAGAGTTTTGATAGCGATAGCCAAATGATATAAAAGGTTAAAGGGAAATGTGTATGTTGTGACGGAATTACTACTTTTGTTGGGGTTATAATAAGAGTATACACTGTTCAAAAACACTGTAATGACTTAGGAATCAAAGGTAAGAATTCAAAATTGCAATGAGTTATTTATATGACGTTTACCTTTTCTATCAATATAAAAAGAATCTTCATAATTTATGTAAAACCCCAGATTCTGTTCGTCTGTCTTATTGTTTCTCAGAATTTAATCTGTATATTGTGTACTGATGAGGTCATAAGCGTCGTACTGTGAAAATATTGAACAAAGGTTAATGGCGCGTGACTAACTGCAAGCCCTTTGATAATAGCGATCGTATATAAAATTATGACTTGTTTTTGCGAATCATGATGCTGTTATCATTGTTTTTGTTGTGTAAATGGTAGGAACTCCAGATGTACTTTTGACTGTTAAAATTTATTTTCTGGACAATTTTGATAATTTTAATGTTGACCTTAGTTATAAAAGTTGTTATATGCTCAACGGGAGTAATTGTCAAGCTCTTGTATCGTTTTCTAAATTTCGTAACACTATCATTATATGTTTTTCACACAACAGTGCCTTTATTGTGATGGCACAATTATAATAAAATTTAGTTGGTTACCGTATAAGGTTAAAGTTATTTTCTAACCATTAGGTATGATTATGCGATCGATGATGCGTATTTTTTCATATTAATTATTGCATATTTCATAAACATTCCGCGAATATTTCAACGTGTATTCATCAGTTTTCCTCATGTTCCGGAAATTATTGATTTGTATGGAACTAACATTTCCATTAGTTAAGTATGCGTCTGCGAACATCGCATTGTAGTGTAAAGTTAGCCTTGAGGAAAACTGATTGCCTTCTAAGGCATGGGTTATCTGTAGCGACCTTGCTTAACAAGAAAGTTATATTTATATCTTATGGGTATTTAAATATAGGTCGGTATTTCTCAAACACATTTATCAATTAAAAATCTAGACACATTCTTTTGGTAGTTTATTCATATAAATGTATTCCTGTCTATGGAAATAACTAAAAAATATTCATAAAATTTAAATTATACACGGTATTGGAAGTCTAATGCTTGCCGTAACGCATTAATACATCTTCAAAGAGATTTCATTTATTCTCAAGTACGTGCTCGACCAATGTATTCGGCTGTAATATTTTTACAAAAAGTATTAATTTTTTTATGTACATGAAATCCCAATAATGGTATCGTTTCATTATAAATATTGCTTCTATTCGCAACCCTTAGTTCATGAGTGCGATGAGTAGATGATTGCTTGTTATTAATACTGCACTTTGAACGGATGCTGTGAGAACTCTTACATGATTTACTATTTACAATTGATTGAACAAATAATATAATGTTAGGAATTTTTATCATAAAAATAACGTGTTGTTTTTAACTCTCTATTAAATATATCTTTATGTAAGCTTCACTTATATGATCATGATAAAGATTAACAGATAAGATCTGATAGTAAAGTGCTCAGTAATCTTGACACAGAAAGAATTGTCCTCCTTTTTTATATAAATACTGACTCCTGTGATTTCACACACGCAATGCCAGCGTGTTAGATTAGATGACTTTATTCGTACAAATTTATATACAATAAAAGTATGTGTACTGCTTCAAATTACAATTTCTTTGGATAAAAGGTGAAATTCGAGAAATTCTCAATAAAATGTAACAGTATAACTGTTTCTAATTTTTTACAATGTAAAATAAATGTACATTGCATAAAATCGTTGTTGCTTATATAATTCAATAAAAAGTATGAGCTTGTTGCATAAAATAAAATATATAATTCGATTATTATAATAGATTCAGTACATTATTGAACGCACAATTTTATTTGATTACAATTTTCACAAGAACAATAATTCATTTTTGATATCATTATCAATACCAAACTTTTTAAAATATTTAAGTCATCCTTTTCCTTTTGTTTATTTTTGGTTAGTTTATAAATTAAATGACATCACGAAACATCACTTTGTTCTTTTGGTTCATTTATTTCAAGTAAAACAAAAAACAGAATTATTTTCTCTTGAACTTAGGTCGAATCTCCATAAACAAAAAAGAGACAGTTTTTGTTCCTTCCGTAAAGTAATAATTTGTATATCATAAAAAGCAAAACCTGTATTTCGTTCATGGAACTGGTTCATGGATCTGTCCGTGGACTTTTTGCCCAAATAAGTGTTGCTATGCTATAAATTGCATGTCATTTTTTTTCAGGTTTTGGAGTTGGGTTGGCATCATCGTCATCTTTTGTTTCTCTCAACCATTATTTCTCAAAAAAGCGTGGGCAGGCCGTGGGATTGTCTATGGCTGGTACGGGCTTCGGTCTCATGGTCATGCCTCAGCTAGTCAATCTTTTGCTCCATGAGTACGGGTTCAGATGGACCGTCGCCATATTGGCCGCTTTGGCCTTCCATGCCTTACTTGGATCGTGCTTGCTCCAGCCTGTGAAAAGACATCTTATAGATGAGCCAGTTGACTGCGAGATGCAGTTAGTAAAGGTTAGTTAGAGTATTTATATATGATAGTAGGTATCTACTTATTTTGGAATCATCTTTCAGATTTCGATGCTTAAAATTTAGGTTAAAAATTTATCAGTCTGTGACTGCATATGGATAAGCACTATGTGTAATACGTAAAAACAAAATTATCATAAAATAAAATTTTAAATTCACTCATCTTATTTCTTGAAAGTAAAATAAAATATTTAGTGAGATTATGTTGAAATTAGTATTTAAAGATATAAAATTCGTTACTATAGAATAACGTACTTCTTCCAGGAAATGGAATGCATACACGAAAGTGACGAAGAGGCTGACGATAAGTTCGAAATCAATCCGCTCGTCACCCACCAATTGACGAAGTTAACAAAACAGAGGTCCAACGTCAATATGAACCATCCATCAGTGAGGACCATCGGTCTCCCTCGGGCGAAGACGTATGACAAACCGCTGCAAGAGTTCGATGTTAATACAAAGTTGGGTGGTGGTATGACAACAGCCGCCTCAGTGGCCGCGATGCAGAGGGTGATATCTAGCGGCAGTATGAGCGAGACGGTCAGGAAGAGGAAAGTGTCTGTGATATCTAATATATCCAACATGGACTTCACGGGGAGCTACTTGCAGCTGTATCTCGATGTGAGTTTATGCTATTTTACTATAACTTTATGTAGACTATTAATATAGCCGCGATGCAAATGACGACAACTAGCGGCAATGAGCGAAGAGCGAAGAGCGAAGTACGATCACTGCAGTTGCACTTGCAGTTGTTTTCCTTCACCATCACCATCTCAGTATTTAATGTTCTTTGTATTATATTTTTTACTGTTTGTGGAACTCCAAAAATATCATTATTTTTAGATAGCCATTAATTTTTATTTACAACTAGCTTTGCACGTGACTCTGCTCGTGTTTGTCGTTTATCACTCTGCGTATTCCACAAGGTGGCATGTTGTCTCCTATCTTATTTCCTATTTTTATTAATGCTATAGCTTATATAGTTATGGCAAAGCGGATCAAATAAACAAACATACTAACTCTCTGAGTTATAATATAATTACGTATCGTCCTTTATTTCAGACAGCAGACGAAGACGCTCTTCAAATGAAATCCTTAGACAAAACTGAACCAGCCGAAGAAAAGAAGCAAGGTTTCGTGAAAAAGTTTATTAGCCTTATGGACTTAGATTTATTGAAAGATTGGTCGTTTTTAAATCTTTTACTTGGACTTTCCTTATTTTGGGCTGGAGAATTACAGTTTAGGATGTTAACACCGTTCTTTATACGGAGTTTAGGATATAATATGAATGATACGGCGTTTTGTCTGTCCATGACGGCTATAACGGACATAGGAGTGCGGTTGATATTGCCACCAATATTTGATAGAACGACGATTCCCAAGAAGATGATATTTTTCGTGTCAGCCTTCTTTTTAGCTGCGACGAGATCAGGTTAGTCAAATATTGGTTTTTATTTTGTTAAAAAGCAAAAGACAGAAATACTAATATCTCTCGAAAAATGCATTTCATTGGGTTTATTTTATTTATTCTAAAACTAAACTGATGTTGATCAAAATTCTGTGGAAACAATCTACAAATATCCTTTCCAATAAAAAAGTATTTTGAGATTCACCTCCTTTTTGAAGTCGGTTGATGTCTAAAAAAATACATTGGCTAATGTATTCCGTGATAATCTACACTTGGAGAAATAAGAAACTTTTAATAAAAATCGATGTGTCGCAATTTTTGGTTTGATTTAAAAGTTTAATAGCCTTTACAAAAATATATCCTATTTCTCCTTTATTTCAGTTCTTGCGGAGCAATCAGAATGGGTGCCTCTAATGGTTTGGCTGTCAATATGCGGTTTCTTCCGAGGCATGTGTTTGAGTAACTTTACTCTGACGATATCGGAATATTGCCCGTTAGAGAAATTACCAGCGGCCTTCGGACTGCACATGGTCAGTAAGGGAGTCTTCGTGGTTTTGATTGGTCCACTTATTGGTAAGTTTTTTACTTTGTAATTTCGTTTCTCTTTATATTTTTTACGAGCAATCCACCCAAGGCTTTATCGCGCTAAAAATAAAATATAGCCGTGATTATATAGCATTAATTTCCTTAAATCCATTTAGTAGTCTTTTATTTATTCATTTTTATTTCTCTTTATAATATTTGTATAAATGAAAATTATTTCGGTTTTTTGGTACTAATGATGATTACCCGAGCTTTGCTCCTTGCATAATGTCCAAGTAAAGTTTATTTTTGTTTTTCGAAAAAAAAAAGACTAAGCTAGATAGATTTTATACCCTTACAAGCCTCATTTGTATCACAGAAATTAACTTTACCGTTTAAGCCGTATTTAATTTTGATTAAAATATTACTTCAATTTAATATGATTACTTGTTCACAGGATACGTAAGAGACTACACAGGTAACTTCGCCACGTGTATACACGTACAAAACGCGCTAATATTATCGTGCGTGCTTGTTTGGGGCATAGAGTACGCGCTAGCATTTACCCGACGAAGAAAAGTTGTACAAATATAGTACGAATCGTACCTAGTACGAGGGTGAAACACAATTTTGTCGGGTAACCATGACATGGGAACATGGGATACGTTAATTATACGTTTAGACTACGACACTAATTGCGACATAAATGCGTAGAATAGTGACGGGTCTAATATATATCACCTATATCAGGTGAATTATTTCAAAAAATTATGTTAAGTCATTTTTATATGAAAATTTATCAAATCAGTCAAAATTTGGACTGAATATCTTGACATCTAAAATACAAAGATTTTCTTCGCCACAATGCACACAATATTGTGCCCTAATATTGTAAAAGGTGAATGTCGTATTTCTTTCAAAACCGTCATTGTTCTACGATTACGACGAAATGTCAGACACTAATGTCTTACTGTCTACATATTTTTCAAGAATACTAAGAGCCCATTCCCAATTGTCGTGTGTCGGATCCAGATTTTAATCGGATGTTCCAGTGAAAGAACATCTTATATGAGGCTATTCACACTTGTCGTCCGATTAAAAATCGTAGATGTGTATAGAAACGCCGACATCCGATTATGGTATCCGGTTTCGACACACGACAAGTGGGAATGGGCGACACTTTTAAATTATTTTGTCGCAATAGCAATTAGAGACACTTGTGTTCATACAAAGACAATGAGTGTATATATTGTCGTAGACTAAACGTTTAGACATTCTGAATGTTGGCTTCGTT
>DVVJ01000937.1:0-12749 GCA_018234505.1 Junonia neildi neildi | reverse complement strand
GGATAAAATCCCTTTAAGAAGATTTTACAATTTTCAATTATGTATGTATATAGCCTCGATTTAGTTTTCCCTATGAGAAATGTATTGGGTACATGTGGCCTCGTATTTTTCATGATATTTTATTCGATGAAACTAACTCCATCTAGCGACGTTTTGTCAAACCTCATATTTCCAAAACAGTGTTGTACGGATCAACAATATGTATTTAGTTATGGTACATAGAGTGAGCTACGATTTATTTTTAAATAAATTAATAAATTATAGTATTTATGAATTTGGGGTGCAGTAAATATTGCATAAAATATACAGATAAACATTTATATTTACAAAAATATATACTTAATGGTATTCTAATAGTGTGAGGAAAAACTAGTAGGATTCCAATGTGAACAACAGACATAAAAGTTGTCGTTTCATCATATTAATATGTCTATATGAAATTGTACGAATATGGTTTTTTTTAATATTTTATTTGTTTAAATAGAAAAATATATTTATTGATAATATATCAGAATTCTTTGCGAATATTTTTGCAATGCATCCGATTAAAAATAGTTTTTGTACAATAGATATAATAAGTTCTTTTGGAATTTTATAGGCTTTAATATAACAAGTTATGATTTAATGTAGCGATACAGTACCTAAACATAAAGGTCAAACTGACCAGTGACATAAATAGCACGGATGAACCGCGAGGCAACTCGAGGAAAATATAAAAAATTAAATAACTTGAATTAAAACATTATACATAAAATATTGGTCTAATTTTCATAAGTAACTTAAAGGTTAAATATTCGCATATTTTTTAGTTTATAATAAAAAATACATGATCAAATCTGTTGTATGGTGTATGGTGCTAAAGAAATTGTACGTTTGTTTCAGCGCGGAAATGTTAAGAATTGTTAGTTTTATTTGAAAAATTATTTTCGTTTCAGAATTTTTTTAATTACAAAAGCTTACAGGCTTTATCATTATGCATTCAGGTTAAATTTTTTATTGTGGACATAAACACTTTATAATGGATGTCATCGGAAGTAGTTTGAAAAATGAAAATATTGTAATCTTATATAGAATAGATACAATACTACCGTAGATTTTATTCATACAATGTCGCGTAGGTGAATCTGTTTTTAAAAATAAAATACAATTCACAACTACTCTTAAGATATTTATACCAATAGTTTAATATATTCACGAAGTAAGTCTTTGTATTTTATTTTATTGAAATATAATATTCTAATGAAATATTTATTTAATATTGAGCTTTTAAAAATTTTCCATTAATTTCCATGATATTATTGGAACGCGAAGGTTACTTTGTACCAGTAACAGTCGTTTGTGAATCACTGTTGACTTAAGATAACAATTATGAATTATTTAGAATTTATGTTTTAGTAGAGACAATAAAATTCTATTGCAAAAGACTCATGTCATGATTTTATAGAGATTGCTCATCTGTTGTGGCTCAGTCGGTACGCGATGTAAAATAAATACCCTTTCTGAATTTTAGTTTTCTTTTGTAAACCAATTAGACTTTAATACCTTTAAGTACCTAGAAGTTTATTTTACAAACATGTTTAACAGCTAGTGTTTTTAATACTTCATTATAACAAAAATTTGTAAACTCGTGTTAAATTAGCATAATCCTGTTGGTAAATATTAGCAAATAATATGTTTAATGTCTATAAGCTTTATAAATACCACAGGCGTTGTCACTTAATTTGTATTTATAAAATGTGTTATTAGAATGAATTGATTTTGTTCTCAGTGCGCAAAAAATATTAAATCAAAATTAATGGACCTATTTTGAAAATTGATTAAAATTTGTTATTTTCTTTTTTCAGAGGGTCCTGTTAATTCTAGCCGTTGTGACGATCGCAGCTTCAGCGCCGCAAAAACCTTCAGATCAAGTTATAGCTATACTGAAACAAGAATTCGATCAACAAGCAGATGGATCGTATGTCTACAGGTATTTATTTAAAAAAACTCTTTACTTTAGTTATAAAAATGGGATTTGAAAAATCGGATGGTGGTTTGAGTTTGAACAGACAAACGTAAAAAAAGTAGCGTTATATTAAAAACATGACTATTATGATTGTTGAATGCAAGCTGATAATGTTTCTTTGTTTATTTTCAAACAATTTAATACTAAGAACTGAAAATGTTAAGTGGTTTTTAAATTATTTTTTGTTAATAAATGTCTAATTACTACTCAATTTACTGACAAGGAGTTTTATTGGAGACAAATTTATCGGTTTTTTATTTCTCTTATTTTAGCTATGAAACAGAAAACGGCATTAAAGCGGATGAAACTGGTAACCTGAAGAAGGCGACTGGTCCTGACAGCAATGATGTAATAGTAGCCCAAGGTTCGTTCAGTTACACCGCGCCAGATGGCACCGTTATCAACCTGAGCTACGTTGCCGACGACGAGAATGGTTTCAGACCTGAAGTAAGTAATAAATACGCCATAACAAGGTTATTATAAAAGGAAAATAAATGACATACTCAGTAAAGAATTTTTGATCGATCGTTTAATAGTGCACTGGAAATAAAACTAAATGTTGCTCCATCAGATTAAAGACTAAAAAAGTTGTGAAAAGACAATTAGTATCTACATGAGTTTTTGAGCAGTTACAGGAGGCGTTTCTATATGAAAAAAAAATGTTAAAAAAAAGAGAGTTAAAACTATCAGAATGTTGCGGGTTTTGGTAGGGATTTTTTTAATTGAAAGCCAAAAGTCTACCAACTTCTTAAACAATAAACAATACATAATATTTTTTTGTATTGAGTAGTTAAGTCCATATGAGGTAGATATTGATAAATAGGCAAATACGAATTAAACAAAGCTTTGCTATAGCGCAACGTATTTGATTTAGTGGAAAAAAGTAAACGGTGTAATCGACAGATGACTGAGTATTTGTCAATATTGATAGCCACTATTGCCTTCCTATGTGAATTGACACCTTGTTGAATACAATGCATTAAACATTTAATTATCGTAGTTTGGAGTATGTCTAATGAGATATCAAAATTATACTATTCAAATACTCCCAAAGCATTCTTATGACGTACATTTTATGATAATTTAATTATGTTTTTATTAAAAGTGTAATGTTTTATTCCAGGGCGCACATTTGCCTACGCCTCCTCCAATACCGCCAGCAATTCAGAAGGCTCTGGACTATATCGCATCTCTGCCACCTCCACCACCTTCCAGGACCTAAGATGTCACACTCGCAATGATCCTTCGATGACCTCATGCGCTCCACAAGCTTGACCAACGACGACCTACGCCTGTACCACTTTTAAAACATGCTTACATTTTAGAATTTTATTGTATATAACTCAATGTTTCAAAATGCTGTTTATATACATATAAGAGCATGTTTATAAAATGGTACACAATATGTTTATACTCAAAGCAATTAAAAATATATAAAAATGAATGCTCAATAATTGAACTGTGATAGTTAAGATTTGCATGGAAAGAACAAATATTGTACGCTATTTATTTATTAAATAAAATCAAAATCAGTGCCAAAGATGCATTGCGGATGAACTCGTTCTGTTTTATCATTACTAAATTTTGTTACATGACAATGAAAACATAAATAGACATGACATAAATATTTTATTAGTGACCATGTTGTCAAAACAGTTGACAAAATGGTGTTAATTGTTGAGGTCAATTCCGATAAACTTTATGATTTAACTTAAAAATAAAAGAGTTAAGGTTTTGTGATCAAACTATTGAATAAAACCTGTCCAGGATTTAACACAATCTACCGATAAAGTGACGATAGCTTCTTTAAATTGACCTCGACATACTGAATAACATCTAACGCGTTACTACAGCCATGATTGTGAGTTTACAAAATAGGTAATGCATATTTATACACTGCTCATTAGTGCCATCAATTTTATTAAATATTTTATAGCATATTAAAATATGGCTCATTGCCGCCAATTTAAAACGTTAAAGCCCTCTAATTCACGTGATTAACAAGAATATAACTTTGAATTTTAGGACCAAGAATAAATTGTTAGACATACATATATTTGCTAATTCGAATTAATTTGGTTGACCTACAAGTACGTAATTATTTTGAAAGCAATGAAATTGTTACAAAATTATATGTGATCTAACATAAAAAGTAAAAAATGTACTTATCAATCGATTAATATGGGTAAATAAGATATACGATAAACAATAGACGCTGAATATAAGTTCTTTCTTCCATTAGGATTGTAATATTTAAATTGCCGATGGCTTTGCTCACGTACTTATATTTTGAATAGAAAATTATAAACGTATTTACACTTTGTCGTAAAATGTTGTCTCAGTGGACCTTTCCACAAAAACATTAATACAATTGTCACAGTTGGAACTACATATATGTAGTTACATTAAAATGTAAAGACATATACTTACATTTAAGGGTTATTATTTATCTTGGTAAATCCCTATACCTCAGTGCTATAAAGCGTGAAAATCTAAAACAGCTTTAATCGATATCTTACTCATATGAATCCGTCCTGCGAAAACTATACGAGACGTTATTTTTTTCACGTAGTAGGTACAATACTTTCATCCATTTAGAAAAATATTTGTCCACAATGTCCACAGTCATAGGTATAAAATATATATTTAATTATTTATCCAGTATACATGAGGTATGTACCTAGATGATCTTTTTAAGACAAATATTTAATTATAAATAAAAAAATATAAAGTGGGTCATTGCTTATTGAAACGATGAAAGTATACATCATTTTCCAAGAACTTAAACGCAAGTGCAAGTGTTGGAAAGCAAAAGCGGTAATCAACATGCAAGTTTAAAATTAGACGGTCTTCACATTATTATTATAACTGCGCGTTTTTCTTTATTATTGACCAACAGACCGCCCCGGCTTCACACGGGTATTCTTTACATTTTTGAAAATTTGATATAGCCTTTGTAACTTCCCAGCTGTGAACGAATTTTTCGAATCGGTCAAGTAGTTTAGGAACCTATTTATTTCAAACAAACCGATAATCAGATCTTCCTCTTCAGAATATTAGAGTAGCCGAGGATCGCGCTTCGGTTTCGCAATGTACTTAAAATTTAGCCCTTGTTTATCAGGGTAATTTAGTCTTCAATAGTGAAAGAAATGTTGAAATTGGTCCACAAATTCATGAAAATTTATCCTCTTTATGATAACGGTATAGGTAAAAAACGTCTTGCATGAAGTATCGTCTGGTTTCATACTAAGCCGCGCGATGATACCATCAGTGTGACGGTGGGTTAGTACTATAGGCATTCTGTGTATAACCTGTTTGTTGAAGTGAGCGCTGATACAAGGTCATTGATGAGAATGCTAAACGGATATTGACTTAAGATGAACAAAATGTTTACGTGTTATCACAACTTATTTGTGTGATTATATTTAACTAGTAGTCGCCAGGTAATCGAATTTCAATTGTGATATAGGTATTTTTAGTCATTACCTAGTTACCTAAAAGCGTTTTATTTTTGATGATTTTTTTAGTTAGATAGTATATTACCACAAAAGTGTATGTTAAATAGCTGTGAGTGTCGTAGTGTGTGTAATTTTTGCTTTAATTAAATTGGCGCTTTGATTGCACATAACATACCTATTATAAAATACCTATTAGATTTTCCACTCCTCCTTGACATAAAGTTTATTACGCCGAATTTCATCCTCGGTTCGAAGAATTTTCTTAAAAAAATTATGTTTGACATAAATATTATGATGATACTGAAATTTAAGAGCAGATATGAAATGATACAAAAATTTAAGAGCAGTTTAATTTTTTAATTAGGCTTGTAGAAAAGCGAGTCATTAAAAGTTTTAACAAGAGTATAAAGAGAGGTGTTATTGCAAGACGTTTATTTATTTACACGATACAAAAAATTCATAATTATACTTAATTAATTTTCCAAAAATAGGATGGTTATCAAATTAAAATGGCGTCTGTTTAATTTTTTCGTAGTTTGACACATAAAAAGCTTGTTTAATTTATTTAAACAAGGCGAGCTAGTAAAGACGAACTTTTGACACCTTAACTGTGAAAAATTATAGATAAAATTTGCATAATTATATAGACAGATGTTTTTATCTCTTTGGTTCCAGACAAAAGCTAACAATTATCAATTTAAATAATGTTTATTGTTGAGCATGAAGAATTGTGTAACATCTTAACTTATTATCACGTCATCTGCGCTCTTAATAAAGTTTGAGTTAAAATTATTGTTGTGCGTGACGTATGCATAAAAATACATTGCAGTAGTAACGTGTATTAAAAATACGTGATATAATGAAAAATTAAATGTAAATCATTTAAATACAAAACAAAAAAATATGACAATTATATCGTATACCACAACTAATAAAATAAACAACGGCACGTATAGGTACTATATTTATAATTATTTAACTAAAAACTATCTAATTTTTATGGGTATTACTCGTAGAAAAGTTAAGCTGTATCAAATGTGGCTTCAGTATTAGGCTGTGGCGTGGTCTTCGTGGCAAGATGCTCGAGAGCTCGAGCAATAGCAGGGGGGATGGGGGGTGGCGTCGGTAAATGGTCACCATGGGGCCGGTAGCCATTCTCGTCAGCCGTGTACGATAGGCTGAAGTCATTTCCTTCGTCATCCTGAAATTTTGAAAAACAAAACATGGTTAACATAACGTATTCATCATGTACATATCTAATACCGAAACGTGAGACGTTTCTTTACGGTTGATTAAAACGCAAAAAAGCACGTTATAGGTACACCCCTTTCCCGTTATTATTTGGTAAAAACACAAGAGCTTGTTCGCGCTTTAATTTGCCATTCAGTATCAGTCAGGACCCTGAAGATTGTGTGTGATTAGAAACCAATTAGTTAGGTCTACTAATTCGATTTTAATAATTTCGTCACGTCTTTGATAGTATTTTAATCGAGTAGAGTTATAACTTACTCGTAGTTCCAAGATGGGTCTTGGTTCCGGAACGGAAAGTCAAACTTAGTTCCAAGAATTATCTTGGAATTAAGTTTAACTTTGTTATCAACATATGATGAAAAATAAACCATTTTTGTTTTTATATTCGTTGTAACTAAAACGTAAACGTTGAAATAGACCCAAAAGTATTGATATTTTTTTCGCCTCCCAATTTTTGCGCGAAATGAAATTTTCTTGTAAATTGTTTATGAAAAAAATAAAAATAATCCCAAAAATGATAATAAAATTAGCATTTTTATAATCCCTGAAAAAAAAACACTGAAACTACTTTTTATTCAACTATTGTTTGGAAGTCGTAAACGTGCATTCCTGATGCTTAAGGACAAGCTTGAAAACGAACATAAAAATAGGCATATTTATGAGAATGCACCCAACCGTTCATTTGCCAAAACGGAATTTTAATATGTATACTTAGCATTTTATTAATATTCAAGTCGAGAAACATAAATAATGATTTGAGCTTAATTTAATAGTTCAAGGGCAAAAGGTGGCGCTCCTAAAGTTTTATTGCAAATATCTGTATTTGTCCATCTAACGAATATATTTACGATAAATAATTATAGGCATAGAAACTTCCTAAAATACTTACCATATTGTTTGTTAAATAGTTGATTGGACTGTCAAGACAAAAAAAAGGTTACTTTTGAAAATTTTTGCTACAAACATCTTACTTTGTACGAGACGCTGCCTACCACCGCTTCACCAGTTTTGTTGTCGTCAAAAGTTTTTAGCTTCCCTTTACTGGAAACCTTTGTGCCGTCGGCCCCTTCAAAACTGTAAACACAATTGTTAGACTGCTGAGATAATTACAAGACCTAGTATAATTTTACTGTAACATACATATGTTTACTTACCTATAACGAAAATTTCCATTTTGAGCGTACACATGATTTGTTGATTCAAGAATTTTTACGACAGGTTCGCGTTGCCAACCCTTTCTAATCTTAGGATTATACTCAGGTGGTCTTTTAGTAAATATTTTTGGTACAACTGTCTTAGGACTTGGTGATGTGCTTGTATACCTTTCAGTTGTGCTTTCTTTTTCTCGTACATTTCCTGTTGGTATTTCTTCCTCCTTTTTTTCTTGGATGGGAGTTGGCCTTCTTGCTTGCTTTCTCTTATTAATTCTATTATAATTTAAATTTTTATTAGATTCTGTATTGTAAACTACAGGAACAGGTATCTCTGAATTACTATTTGTGTTTTTTAGAGAACTATTATCTTCTTGTTCCTTATATTCGACTTGACGTACTTTCCTGGCATCCAACTTTGTATTTGCTAAATCTTCATTTGCTTGGTCAAAGAGAGGAGGATGATTGTAGTTATAACTTTTACCCAAAAATAAATCATCTTTGTACGCACAACATGTCACAAAGAATGCAAACACAAAGATAAAAAGCGTTTTGGCGATTAGCATTTTATATAGTAGGTAAGCTTTAAGAGCTTTTTATTTACCACACTACAACATATCAGTAACACGTTTCAAATCGCAATGAAGATGCGTCAGTAATAATCAAAGCTACTTCTGCTTAATAATATTTTGTACACAGTCAAACCACTAGTCAAACGAGATTAAATACAATATAATGCTACGAGTATAACGTCAACAATAAAATATAGTTAATACGGAAATCTTATTTTTTTAATGTAAAGTATTGAATAAATTTAGCATTTAAACTATCGTTTTATGGTTAAAAGTATCAAATTTAATGGAAAAAAATATTAAAAATCAAACATTAAAATTTAATTTACTTGAAACACGTTAAAAAACCAAAGTTGGCTAGCCTGTTTATTTTCTAATAAAATGTTAGTTATTATAAATTAATTACAGGGAACATATTTTTCGGCGACGTTTTTCAGTTTCAAAATAATATGAGAACAAAACTGCTAAAATAAATGCTATAGTCATTTATTCATAGTTTCATTCATGATTAAAAAATAAAATGGAAAAAATGAATACTGACATTCATATTACTTTTTAATACATAATTTTAAATTTACTCTCAATTAATTACCATCATGCAATAAATTTTAAGCTTTTCCATTTTTGATACACATATTTTTCTTTGATTAAAAATTAGAATATTATATACACTTTAATAAATAGCCATTAGAGTGACGTAAGCGATATATTTGATGTCTAGTCTAAAATTACTGTTCAATATTTTTTCAAAATATTTACACGATGGTTGGAGTATAAGTAAATAATATGCTTATGAAAATTAAAGTACCTAGGAATCCAGACGCCTAATAAGCCTTGCTTGAAGTGTCTAGTAGTTTAATTACGTTCGATCGTCACCCTTCATGTCACTTTATTGACACCTAAACGATTGTGCAATTTTCTGAAGAACACCTCAGTCAATCGCTAAGGTTGAAGTATTTAGCGTACGCTAAGGCTCCACCGGAAGGCGGGGGGAGGATAGTGTAAATAGATGAGTCTTACATATAAGTGGTTATGAAGTCTGGAGAATCATTCATTAGTGATTTTTGGGAGTGATAAGAAATAAAGATGTATTCTAAATATATTCTAGTCGTTGCAAGCTGCGTCATCGCTTGCGCATTTGCCAGGCCGAGCGACGTCCCTCCTGAACAGCTCCAACCAACGGTTATACCCATTGTTTCACAGTCTGAAGAATTGGAGCCTAATGGAACTTACAAATTCAGGTATTACTCTCACAGACATTTTTTGTATTTTTTTTAATAAAATTTATCTCATGTACAATATCACATGCATGAAATTCGGGAAACAAACAGCAATTATATACAAAATTATATTATAATATATTTAACTATTTTAAAAAATTGCAAAACTAATAAATGGTAATATTTTTAGCAACAAAGTAACCAATAAAATTTTGACATGTACATAAGCCTCACAATAAAATAAAAACATTTTTTTTTAATTTTTAAAAATTCATAACAAATAGTTACGAGACTGGAAATGGCATCAAACGTGAAGAAATAGCCTACGAAAAGGTTCTTCCCAAAAGTCGAGACGCCAGTAGCAATGAAGGCGGTGAAGATGAGAGTAATGAAATTCACGTGCAGCAAGGATCCTTCTCGTACACCGCTCCAGACGGAACTCTCATTACTTTGAGGTAAAGTAAATTTGTTAATTACCTGTACAATACTAGGCAATCCTTCGAAAAATATTTTATTCTTCTCATGTACAATCGTCTAAGAAATATTATGTTTAACTTTATTTTTAAAAATAATCTTAATTTTTTTTAATATATCCAATGTATCACAATTGTTCATATTGTTCATTTTCAGTGATACATTATATTATGAATCTTTTGTTATCGATTTAATATATTTTTAATTATATTCACGAGTCAGTCATGAGTGCAAAGAATTGGTAATTTTTAGCAAGATTTTAAAAAATAGTGTGACATAGTCTCTAAAAATAAAAACGCTTTTGTTAGACAGACATACAAACACCGAGACTATTGTCATCAAATGCTTTTGTAATTAAGAAAGTCTAAATTAATGGTATACTAATAATAAACTTATTTCAAACAGATATATTGCCGATGAAAATGGATTCCAACCCATCGGTGAACATCTTCCTAGAGCACCCGTATTATCGTCTGCTTTATCATCTTCGCCTGAAAAATCTGGTCGGGCCTTAAAAATAGCTGATAATGCAGAATCTGCGTCTGTGCCAGTAGAAGCAAAAGTAGTTGAAAAAGTTTCTGCACCTGAAGTTAAAGCTCCTGAGGTTATAGCGCCTGAAGAAGTTAAGACTGCACCTTTACCCGTAGCAGAAGAATCTGAAGTTTCTCCCGCTGAACCTGAAAAATCATCATCAGATTCTGAAGCTAATGAAGCACCTAATGTAGAAGTGAGTACCGAAGTGGCTTCAACGGCAGCTCCTGCTCAACCATCAACTGGATCTGAACAGGCTTCCTATGCTTCAGTAGAACAGACTACTACTGTACCAGAACAATCAGTTGTAGCTGAAGTTTCTGAATCATCACCTTCTACTTCAGCTCCTGAGGAACCGAGTTCATCTGAAGCCATCGGACAACCAGCTGTTACAGAAGCTGTTAATGAGTCTCCTGCAGAAGAAACTCAGCAACAGTCCACAGATGCCCCTGAATCTGCTTCAGTTGCGGAATCAATCTCTACAACCGTCTCAGTTTAAGGAATCGCTTCAAAAATTGAATAATTTGGACGATATAATAATCATTTAAGTAATAAGCCATACATAAAATCTCTATATTTTGTATATTAATGTTACGGGTTACATTTTGTTAAAGTGTAAAATATTATATTATATACTGTATAATAAAATATTATTGTTATAAAAAAATCAATTGTTCTCTGACGAAATTACTAAGTCGTAGATAAGTTTATTATTTCGTGTAAATAAAGTAATTTATGACACAATTTGACTTTCTTTACAAATGAATAAAATGCGGTAATTGTAGGAGTAAGTAGTGTTTTTTAATAAGTGACAAAAAAAATATAATATATAACATTCTCATGTAAATTCACGTCGATGTATTGTACCGTAAAAATCTATATTTCAGGACTGTGAATCTTGATTACTTGGAGATTTCTTCATAAAAGATAGCTAAACACCATCTCGATCACATGTACGAAGTACGATGCGTTGATGAAACGAACATTTAACAAATAACAAGTATATCTTAATAATATTCGGTGCAATTAGCAATATTTTACTGATCATATAAAATTGTTATCATCAGCCAGCACTCAATTTGTTTTTTTTTTTGAAAATACTAAAATCACTATACTTAGTAATATTTGTAAAACCTACGTGATAAATATAAAGTAAACGCTGCCCGGCTAAAAACATGGCACATTCCAATTTACTTAATACTATTTCTTCTTCTGTTGGACATAAAATTAATGAATGGGGTATGTGTAAATCAGCAACAATATAAATATATTGATTGACCCACAATTTAAAAGCCGTTGATTGAAATTAGGTAAAACTTTTGAGATCATGATTTAAATTTAATAATATTCTGTGCTCTGGTAATTAATTATTGGAAAGGTTTTATGTAATAGCTGTCAGTACGTCAATATTATTTTATGTTAATTAGTTCATGACTGATTAAAGTACCTAAAGAGCTAAGTACATCAAATCATGATTGTATTCATTTTCTTAATGTGGGTGGTCTTACTATCGTCTCGCCTTGGAAGTGCATATCTGCCTAATAATGGATGCCAAAATGATTACTATTAATTTCTTTTGTTTAAGAAAGGACCCTGACATATTAAAGTAAAATCTACAATGCCTTACTAATATACCATGCGTAGAAAATAGGTCATTTGCTAATTTCTTAACCCATAAATGTAATTCTGATTTCTAATTACTATTTCAGTATTTTTAACTGTAAGGGTTCCGTAGTCATAACGGAACCCTTACAGTTTCACTATGTCCGTCTGTCGGTCTGTCTGTCTGTCTGTCTGCAGCTTTGCTCCGAGGTGCTTAATACTAGAAAGGTGTAATTCACAAGTATACATATGAATCACGCCGAGAAAGTCGTACAATAAAATCTCTAAAAAAATTTTTTTAGGGTGTCTCTCCTATATGTAAAGCGAAAAATATTGTTTTTAATTTATCTCATAGTGTGGGGTATCGTTGGGTAGGTCTTTTAAAAATATTATAGGTGTGGGAAAACTATTTTTCCGAACGAGGAACAGTTTCCGAAATATTAAGCTTCTAAGTGTCAAATTTTCTTAGAGTCAAGTGTCCCCCC
>DVVJ01000936.1:0-12750 GCA_018234505.1 Junonia neildi neildi | reverse complement strand
CTAAATCTAAGATGGCGGACCTTTCAAGCTAGCAGAATAGTTATTTTTATTGCATTTCTACAATATGGGTATCAAATGAAAGGGCTTATTGAGAGTAACTAGAAAAGTCTTGTGCGCGCATGTGTGTGTGTGTGTGTGTGTGTGAGTGTGTATGAGTCTGTGTGTATTGTTAGATATAATTTATAAAAAAATATCTCCCAAGAATCGTCGTCCTTAAGATCCTCATGTCGTATTGAATACGGTCGGTATGGTCGGGGGTTTAATAAATTTTTCAAATTTACACTTGTAGCTAAATATCTTAAATTGAATATTCAAGATATTTTCCTTTTTCTGTTAAACTAATATAGTTTTTACTGATTCTTACTGCAATCTGGCTTGTACGGATATTTTAGCAACTTTGGGATTACTATAATTTGGTGATGGGTACAATTGAGTTCTGGAAGAAGTCTCCATGGAAGAAGATTGATGCTGATGGAATGGATCAAGAATGCAAACGCTTTAGCAAAGATCTGCGGCAGTTGGACAAAGAAATGAGAGCATGGTAAGTATCCTATTGTTAATAATAATGAAATTCGCCCACATAAATACGAAAACTGAAATGCATAATATACGGGAAATAACTTTTAGGGAACCGTATATTTCCATTGAAGGAACAATAAAGAATTTAATGACATCACTAAGAGCAGTTACTGATCTACAAAATCCAGCTATAAAAGATAGACATTGGGTCGAGTTGATGATGGCAACAAAGGTAATAAAAGTAATAGAATATATTATACAACTATATATTTTAGAAAACCTAGTCGATATTCTAGTTTTCATTCATTTCAAGCACTTATTTTGATTTTTGTATCCTTTCAATGTAGAAAGCAGCACATTCATTCATTGTATCAGTTGAAAGAAAGCATGTATCCTCCACTCCATTTTCATTGAAACATAGTACACGAAGTCGTGTTTCGCTGACCGAAATTTTAGACGACTTCAAATCATTAGAAGATTTAGCTAACACATTAGATGATACGTTTATACAAGGACCTAATGGGGGAGATAATGAAAAGGATGATTATAAGAAGTATCTTCAGCTAAAGGATTTCAGAAGACCTAAGTTACAGGAATGTGTTAATGTTGGACATAAGTTCGTTAAACTAAACAGGTCCTACACTCTACAAGAGATAAGAGAAAATGGTTTGCAGTTAACTCCAACAAAAGGAAATTCACCAACTAGCACACAAAGTTATTCTTTGATTTTATCAGAATTTATTTTGTAAATAATAATAATTAGTTCTCTTTTATTGTAAATAAAAGTACAATAATTTATCCATTTATAGCGTAGATCTGTAAAATCACATATTTGTCAAGAAAGTAGTTTTTAAGGTAAGGAATATTTTAATTGTTACTTTAAATGAGTGTGTACTATTATTTACTATTATTTACTCGCATATTATAGTAATTTACCTATTATTATAATTTTAGGTTAAATTCCATATCGATGATGACACAACACTAGCAGACTTACTCGCTTTGAACCTTCATAAATACGAGGAAGAAGTAAAGACTATCGTGGATAAATCTGTTAAGGAGGCAGCTATGGAAAAAACTCTGAAGTAATATTTTAGTCAATAATAAATTTATCTTTACTGAAGTTAAAATTTCTAATATTTAAACTTATCTTTAGGGAATTGGAAGCAACTTGGGCTATCATGGAGTTCGAGTATACGGTTCATGATAGAACTGGTGCTAAATTGCCAAAAGCAAGCGAGGAACTTGTGGAAACGCTTGAAGACAATCAGGTAAGCTATTACGCGGCTAATGAATATGAAGGCTTTGAACGGAAGGTGAAACTAATATTTTTTTTACCAGAATCAAGTCCAGAATATGATGTCGTCAAAGTTCATCGGCTACTATGAAGAGGAAGTGACGGCGTGGCAGAAGAAACTCGGAACAGCAGATGCGGTGATTGCGCTGTGGTTTGAAGTACAACGCAAGTGGCAGTATCTTGAGAGCATATTCGTTGGCTCTGATGATATACGAGCCCAATTGCCTGAAGACTCGAAGAGATTTGATACAATCGATAAAACATTCAAGGTAAATACATTTATTTCGACGGAATTTTGTTATTAATTAAGAATTGATGTTGAGTTTGGAATTTCATTTTAGGAACTACTCAAAGATGTAGCTGCAACACCGAATGTGGTTCAAGCTACAAATAAGCCTGGCCTTCTGGATAAATTAGAAGAATTGATGTCAGCTTTGAATCTTTGTGAAAAAGCTCTCAATGATTACTTGGAAACGAAACGTTTGGCATATCCCAGATTTTATTTCGTATCTTCTGCAGATTTGCTAGGTATAATAATTTCTAGTCTCAAATATGTCTTTATTTAAATAACAGACTATTTAAGTTGGTTAATTTTTTTCAAATATTTTAGATATTTTATCTAACGGGAATAATCCACCCGCTGTCTGTCGCCATTTGTCAAAATTATACGACAATTTAGCCAAGTTGGTATTTACAAAGCCTGGTAGCAAGCAGGCGTTCGAAATGATCTCTAAGGAAAACGAAGAACACGTGCCTTTTAAAGCCCCATGCTGTGATTGCTCTGGCAAGGTATTGAGTTTATTTAAATTACTATTTTACACTATTATACATAAAACATTAACTTTATTATTATTTCTGTGCTATTATTATAAAGATAAAAGATGTGTATATATAAATATTCGTATGTAAGGAATAAACTTACCATTAATCCAGGTGGAAGTATGGCTGAATCGCGTAACAGACTGCATGCGCTACACCCTCCGCGACATATTCGAGCACAGCGTGAAGTCGTACGAGGACAAGCCGCGCGACGAGTGGGTGTTCGACTGGCCGGCGCAGCCTGCGCTCGTCGGCACGCAGATCTGGTGGACCACGGAGACTAACCAGGCCTTTGAGAAGTTGGAAGAAGGTAAGTTTTTCCTTCTAACGTAATTGTATAGTCATGCGAGGACAAGCCGCGCGACGAGTAGGTGTTCGACTGGCACGCAGATCTGGTGGACCACGGAGACTAACCAGGCGTTTGAGAAGCTGGAAGAAGGTCAGTCTTGCCTCCTAATGTACCTATAAAGTCTTGTGAGGACAAGCCGCGCGGCGAGTGGGTGTTCGACTGGCCGGCGCAGCCCGCGCTCGTCGGCACGCAGATCTGGTGGACCACGGAGACTAACCAGGCTTTGGGAAGTTGGAGGAAGGTGAGGGGTTATTCTTCTTCTGTAACTGTATAGTCGTGCGAGGACAAGCCGCGCGACGAGCGGGTGTTCGACTGACCGGCACAGCCTGCGCTCGTTGGTACGCAGATCTGGTGGACCGCGGAGACTAACCAGGCCTTTGAGAAGTTGGAGGAAGGTGAGGGGTTATTCTTCTTCTGTAACTGTATAGTCATGCGAGGACAAGCCGCGCGACGAGTGGGTGTTCGACTGGCCGGCGCAGCCCGCGCTCGTTGGCACGCAGATCTGGTGGACCGCGGAGACTAACCAGGGGTTCGAGAAGCTAAAAGAAGGTCAGGGTTTTCTCCTTCAGCAACTTTTTGCCCAAATAAATATATGCTTAAATCTGTTGAGCTAAATACACCAAACTTTTTTTTAAACAATAGCTTTAGCTCGAAGCTCCTCTCGAATGGATGTTCATCGCGTCATATCTTCAAAAATGGTTTAGCTGTTCAGGCGTGCAAAAGTTTCAAGATATACCGATAAACGGGCACATTTCGTTTTGCATTTATAATACTAACATGACATCCTAAAAATATTAATTGTCTACAACTCATGTAAGGTTTTAATTTCGTTCTATCATATAGTTTAATTGTCTAAACAGGTTACGAAAATGCTCTCAAAGACTACCAAAAGAAGCAAATTGCACAACTGAACGCGCTGATCGTTTTGCTATTGGGAGATTTAACTGTCGGAGACCGTCAGAAAATCATGACAATTTGCACCATTGATGTGCATTCAAGAGACGTGGTGGCAAAACTTATTGTAGCCAAAGTAGAGTCGTCTACTGCTTTTCAGTGGCAGAGTCAACTTAGGTAAGTTAAATGACCAAAGTAGTTTCACACAAGTAAATAAGATTACTTAACATTTGATACTTTTAGGCATCGATGGGACGTAAAGTTGAACAACTGTTTCGCCAATATATGCGATGCGCAGTTTTTGTACGATTATGAATACTTGGGTAACACGCCTCGACTTGTGATCACTCCTTTAACAGACAGATGTTATATAACTTTAACCCAGGCAAGTTGATTTTATCATTTAAGAAACAGTTAATAGAAGTTCAATATGTCCAGTGGTTAACTGTCAGCTTATATTTCTCGTTTTTCGTAAATATAGAGTCTTCATCTGATTATGGGTGGCGCACCAGCCGGTCCGGCCGGTACTGGTAAAACTGAGACCACTAAAGATTTGGGTAGAGCTCTAGGTATAATGGTCTATGTATTCAACTGTTCCGAACAGATGGACTACAAATCTTGTGGAAATATTTATAAAGGTATTCGTATTTCATATTATTATATGTTTGACACTAATTGCCAATCTTATAAAAACTTCATTTTATTTTGGTTTAGCTACATTTAAGGTTATAAAAATTTCTTTAATTTGGTACAGGATTGGCTCAAACGGGAGCTTGGGGATGTTTTGACGAATTCAATAGAATATCTGTGGAAGTATTGTCAGTAGTGTCGGTTCAAGTGAAGAGTGTCCTCGACGCGATTAAAGCGAAAAAGAAAAAGTTTGACTTTATGGGAGAATTTATCACTCTTATTCCTACAATAGGAATGTTCATCACTATGAATCCAGGTTATGCGGGAAGAACTGAGTTGCCAGAAAATCTTAAAGCTCTTTTCAGGTGCGTTATGAAAAACAAATCTAATTTTGATAACTTAAGTATAATTTTGATTATGTTTCAGTAGTGTAGTTAGGGAGTGAAGGTGGGAGGTGGAGGGTTAGTCCGCCCCGGATGCCACCATTTAGGGGGTGAGACCCACTTAAGAAAAGTGCAAAAATATGAGTAAAAGTATGTTTCAGGGCGGTAGGCGGCTAAGGAAAGGAGCAAATGTGAATTTTGTCGTGGCATTTGAGTATCATTTATTCTCTTGCAGGCCTTGTGCAATGGTAGTCCCAGATTTCGAACTGATCTGCGAAATCATGTTAGTAGCGGAGGGCTTTCAGGACGCTCGCCTGTTGGCACGCAAGTTTATCACACTTTACATGCTGTGTCGGGAGCTCTTGTCGAAACAAGACCATTACGATTGGGGTCTGAGAGCCATCAAATCTGTGCTCGTGGTGGCTGGATCTTTGAAAGTAAATATTTTAAGCTTCTTAAAATGGGTTGAACACTTGAAAACCATTTTGTAATTGTTATAGTTATATTAGGTTTCAGCATTTGTTTGTATACTAAGGTATTAAAATAAATTTAAAACTTGAATGGTTCTCTTGGTTTACTCCGACAAAAATTAAGTGACATGAAAAACCAACTTTATTATTAATGTTAAATTTACAACGCATCATTTATTTTAACAATTCTCATTATATAATTATAATGTCAATATTTAGAGAGGTGATCGACAAAGGCCTGAAGATCAAGTTTTAATGAGGGCCTTGCGTGATTTCAATATACCGAAAATAGTAACGGATGATATGCCAGTGTTTATGGGCCTCATCGGTGATCTGTTCCCCGCTCTCGATGTGCCTAGGAAACGAGATTTAGATTTTGAAAAGAATCTAGTTGATGGTGCTATTTCAATGAAACTTCAACCAGAACCTGGGTTCATTTTAAAGGTAAAATTACATTGTTCCTCAATTCAAGAAATTATTTGTAACAAAATATTCTTTTACACTTAATGGCTCCCCTGAATGATTGTTATCCTATGTCGGGGGTCCAGAAACCAGACCACGAAAAGATATATGATTAATATAAATGTTTTTTCATGAGTGGGAACCCGCAACCGTTAGCGCTTTAATTAGTTGCAATGGCCGCTGCGAAAATTTTTTGTCTTCAACGCATATTGTAATAAAAACAAATATTTTCAGATGGTACAGTTAGTGGAATTATTCGCTGTCCGACATTCGGTGTTCATCAACGGATTTGCGGGCACTGGCAAGTCTATGGTCTGGCAGTGCCTTCATAGGACTTACCAGATGTTGAAGATGAAGCCATATTACAACGACCTCGACCCAAAAGCCGTTACCAACGACGAGCTATTCGGTATTATAAACCCTGCGACCAGAGAATGGAAGGATGGTCTGTTCTCCACCATAATGAGGGACATGGCTAACATGCCGGGTGATGGACCGAAATGGATCGTACTTGACGGTGATATTGATCCCATGTGGATTGAAAGCTTGAACACTTTGATGGATGATAACAAGGTTAAAATAAAATGTAACTTGTTTAAATTATTTCATTACATTTCTGTTATAGACTTAGTACTACTAAAATTTGTAAAATAAAACAAGACTTATTTTTATCAATCAAACTTTCACATTGATGAAAGTAACGAACTTATTATCTATATTTACTCAGGTATTAACGTTAGCAAGTAACGAGCGTATAGCTCTGACGAAATCGATGAGGTTACTATTCGAAATAGCAACGCTAAGAACAGCTACTCCTGCCACCGTCTCTCGTGCAGGTATCTTGTATATCAACCCGCAAGATTTGGGGTGGAATCCGTAAGTATACAAAATAATAACTTAAGTTGTATGTGTATTTTGGAAAATAATTAATTAATGTTATAATTTTTATCGTTTCTAAAAAAGGAAAATATTCTGAGCTAGCTATATATCTTTCTCTGTCTTTGCATTTTTTATTTTCACTTTTTATTTATAGTTTATTTCACAACTGTCTCGGACTGTATCAATCAATATAAACTATAATAGCCACTATTTCTTTAATAAGCACCAATTATAACAATACGTACTTTTTACCAAAAGATTCGTAGCCTCATGGATAGAAACGACACGTGACGATGAGTCTGAAAAGGCGATGTTGACGGTGATGTTCGACAAGTATATTCCATCACTGTTGGAGTCTTGCAAGAAGTACAAACGCATTACACCTCTTAGCGAATTGCAGCAGATTCAACTGACTTGCTACCTGCTGGAGTGCTTCCTCAACAAGAGCCTTTTACCGAGTGACTGTCCGAAGGAATGGTAAACATATTTCTGACTTCAGTTCAGTTCTTAATTTAGTGGATTTCTGACTTCGCTCAAACGACATGTCCTCAAACTAATGCCGTGAAAGATCAAGTTTAGTTTTTTCCAGTTTATTTTCATCTATCATAAAACTTGCCGTACATACTTATATTATGTTACATTTACTATTTTTGTAAACGTTTTTAAATTGTTGGTGAAATAAAAATCAAAATGAGAAAATTTTAATTGCATTTATTGCGAAATGTAGTTATTCCATTACTGCCACTTCTATATATAAATTAATTTATTTTTATGGTCTTTCAGGTATGAGACCTATTTCGTGTTTTGTGTCGTTTGGGGTTTCGGGTCTGGTCTTTTCCAAGATCAGCTCGTGGATTGGCGCAACGAGTTCAGCAAATGGTTCTGTAATGAGTTCAAACAAATCAAGTTCCCATCGACCGGCAATGTGTTCGGTTTCTTTATAGATCCCGAGACGAAGAAATTTTTGCCTTGGGCGGAAAAAGTTGAATCCTTTGAATTGGATCCTGATATTCCACTTCAGGTTATACTTTAGACTTTCTTTAAATTTTATTTAGTGTTTTTAATTTCTTTATTCCTGTCTCCAATACAATATATTATTTGCAGTCATGCTTAGTGTCTACATCAGAAACAACTCGCATCAGATTTTTCATGGATCTCTTGATAGCGAAACAGAAACCAGTCATGTTAGTGGGGAGTGCGGGAAGTGGCAAGACTGTCAGTGTCGCGGCAAAATTAAATTCGCTATCTGAAAACTTCGCCATTACTAACGTACCACTAAATTTTTATACTACATCAGGTAAGTAAATTTTTTTACGGAACTTAATTTTTATAACGTCAAAGCAGCTAAGAGGTAAATCTAATATTTTATTTGTCTTGCAGAAATGATTCAGAAAGTACTCGAAAAACCTTTAGAGAAAAAGTCAGGTCGTAATTTTGGACCTCCTGGCAGTAAATTTATGATCTACTTCGTTGATGATCTTAATATGCCGGAAGTGGACACGTATGGAACCGTGCAGCCTCATACGCTCATCAGGCAGTTTATGGATTATCGCCATTGGTGAGCATTTCTTTTTGGATTTGTTAAGCCGCGTCTTTTCGTTGATCAAGCAACTTAATTTTCAATTCATAAGTATATTGTTCTAAAAAGAGGGTAATCCTCAGTTAAGAATATATTTCATAATCCAGTACTCTTTAGTCGATCATCTACTTCATCTTCTTTATAAAGATCACATCATGCATTTAGCATCGTTTTGTAGGTATGACAGACAAAAATTAAGTCTAAAGGATATATCGAACTGCATGTTCGTCTCTTGCATGAACCCTACTGCTGGTTCATTCACTATAGATCCACGTTTACAGAGACACTTCTGTACATTCGCTGTGAGGTAATTATTACGATCTAATGATATTATTAATATATTAGTGTTTATAATCAAGAATGTGTTATATAAAACTAATGAATTTCCCACAGTTTTCCAGGCTTGGACGCATGTTTCCACATCTACAAGCAGATCCTGTCCCAGCATCTAGCAAACCCGTTGAATAAATTCAATATAACCGTTCAACGCTACGCAGAACCGCTAGTTAATGCTGCACTGGCTCTCCATACAAAGCTCGCGTCTACCTTCTTACCTACAGCCATTAAATTCCATTACATATTCAATTTAAGAGATCTCTCCAATATCTTCCAGGTCAGTAACAGTCTTTTATTTTCCATTTATATTAAGGTTAACTATATTTCTATGTTACTTTTTATTATAAGCATTTCGTATTGGATATTTAAATTCGTTGCATTTGAAGGGTATACTGTTCACAACTGGTGATGCTATAAAGGCACAATCAGAATTGATAAGATTGTGGATGCATGAAGCAACTCGTGTATATTCGGACAAATTAGTGGATTCAATCGACAACGAGAACTTTAACAAACTCATTACAGATGTGATTAAGAAAAACTGCGAAGTAAGTGATACTAATGTCAATACAATTGTTACTTAAATATGAATCCAATCGATTTTACATATTGTCTTTCAATATAATCGACTTTTTACTGGACATATTTTTAATTAGGATTTCGATGAGAACGTAGTATTTGAAAAACCGTTAATCTACTGTCACTTCGCCGAGGGTATCGGCGATCCGAAATATTTCCCTATCAGAGATTGGGCGCAAATCAAACGCTTGCTCGACGAGTCACTCTCTTCATACAATGACCTCGTGGCTACAATGAACCTAGTACTCTTCGAAGATGCGATGTATCATATCTGCAGGTATATTCAGCTATCCAATAATTAATATCCCAAAATGACTAGCTACACCAATAATGTGATTTTGATAAATTTTTATGTTGTAGCATAATAACTTTATTTTTTTTAGGATAAATCGTATATTAGAAGCACCTCGCGGTAACGCCTTGTTAGTGGGAGTAGGAGGTTCTGGGAAACAATCTTTATCCCGACTTTCTGCTTTCATATCTTCACTAGAAGTTTTCCAAATCCAACTCCGTAAAGGATACAGTATTAATGATCTCAAAGTTGATCTCGGTAAGATCATTTTTATCTTATTTTATTTTTGCATATCGTCGTTGCGCGTGCAATACCGCGTAACTAGTTTTTTTTAGTAGTTCAAATTTAGAATGAAATACTATTGTACTGGGTTTAAATTTCAACTTGTGTTAAAAAGTAGTTGCGCGGTATTGCACGCGCAACGACGATATATGAATACAAATCCTGGTATCTCCTACCCTAGATTGTAGGGTTAGGTACTTAAACAGTACATACTGTCCAGGTTGTTAAGGGCCATCCTGTTTTTAAAACACAAAAGCAGCCAAAAAAAAAATCCTTGGTTACGCAACTGGGTCCTGGATTTTTGTCCCAATTGTCCTGGTTTGTCTTTGAATCTTAGTTTTTCCAATTTGGAGCTGCTAACTACAATATGAACAATTTGAAGAAATATGTGTGTGTTTTTACAGCTGCTTTGAACATAAAGGCAGGTCTAAAGAACATAGGCAACATGTTCTTGATGACAGACGCTCAAGTCGCCGACGAGCGCTTCCTCGTCCTCATCAACGATTTGCTCGCTTCAGGAGAAATTCCTGAGCTCTTCGCAGATGACGAGATTGAGAATATCATTAATGGTGTTAGAGGAGAGGTAGCATAGAAATCTATTCTTTCATGTATACTATGTGTACATATGTATGCTATATCTGCCTTCATCATATCTACTTTTTGTTATTGGTGGCATTTTTTTCACATCAAGTTCATATTTCCGAAATAATAAAAAAAAAAACATGTAACATTCATAACTTAATTCTATTTCAGACAAAAGCGTCTGGTGTTCAAGATACACGGGAAAATTGTTGGAGATTTTTCATTAACAGAGTTCGGACCATGTTAAAAGTAAGCAACTCAGTTTTATTTATTGATTTCAGATTAAGATATCCATGTAATATAAATTTGTTTTAAAGGTGGTGCTATGTTTCTCCCCTGTGGGAGCTACACTCCGAGTTCGAGCACGCAAGTTTCCTTCAATTGTCAACTGCACTGCCATTAACTGGTTCCATGAATGGCCTCAAGAAGCGCTTCGGTCGGTGTCCAAGAGATTTATCTCTGAAGTGGAGTCTTTACCTGTATGACTTTCTTATTTCAATTAAATGTTTAATGTTATATGAAACAGTTAATCTTACATTGTTCTTTTTTTTTCTTTTAGCCTGCCCTTGTTGATCCTGTTTCAAACTTTATGTCACATGTACATCAAAGTGTGAATCAAATGTCGGCAGTGTACTTCCAAAACGAGCGGCGATATAATTACACAACGCCGAAAACTTTCTTAGAACAGATTTCACTATACGGCAAATTGTTAAACGAGAAGACCAAGAACTTAAAAATGATGATATATCGACTTGAAAATGGATTAGAAAAGCTAGCATCTTGTGCTGCTGACGTGGCTGTGTTGAAGGTAAATATTGTTTAAGAAAAGTGGGTTTTATTGAGAGAATCTCGTATAGGAAGTAATATCACTTTTCAGGTAACTCTAGCTGAGCAAGAACAAATATTGAAAGTTAAAAACAGAGCAGCTGAAGAGTTAATTGAGGTGGTTGGAGCTGAAAGTGACAAAGTGTCGAAAGAAAAAGCATTTGGTAAGTCAATTTGCTTATTGATTTTTTGCAACTATAAAGGAGTTTGTTCAGTCGTTGCAATAATGTAAATAATAATTCTTCAAATAGCCGCGGAAGAGGAAAAGAAGGTTAAAGTTATTGAAGAGGACGTAACAATAAAGGCAAAAATTTGCGCCGACGATTTGGCTAAGGCAGAACCGGCGTTGATTGCTGCTCAAGAGGCTTTGAATACTCTGAACAAAAACAATTTAACCGAATTGAAGTCTTTCGGTTCTCCTCCAGACGCCGTCGTTAATGTCACTGCAGCTGTACTTGTTCTCTTTTCGAAGAAGGGTAAGATACCGAAAGACAGATCATGGAAAGCATGTAAGGTAAGTTGACTGGTTAATAGTTTAAAAAGAACAGAAAAGAAGGAGAATTATATGTATTTATTTATTTTCAGCTTATGATGGCCAAAGTTGATCAATTTTTATATGATCTAGTTTACTATGACAAAGAAAATATTCACCCGGATGTTATTAAGGTAACATTTTGCGAACAGTACTATATACATTTAAATGAAATTTTCAAAATAATAAAATATTCTTCATACCATCTAATACTTTTAGGCGGTATTACCCTACATAAAGAATCCAGAATTCAACCCAGAATTCATAATGTCGAAGTCAGCGGCCGCAGCTGGTCTTTGTGCGTGGGTGATCAACATTGTCAAGTTCTACGACGTGTACGTAGTGGTGGAGCCCAAGCGACGTGCTCTTAACGCTGCTAACGCTGAGCTACAAGCCGCGAGGGATAAGCTGGCCTTCCTTACTGATCAGATTAAGGTAATCTTTACTAATATTATAAAGGGAAAATATAAAGGACAGAAAGTGAGTTGGTTTTTAGCTTTTTTAACTACAGAAGTAATCGCCATTAAATTTTGTAGATATAAAGTTGGAATTAGTTATTTTACAGGTCAATATGGTTTAATATTTTTCTTTATATTATTCATATTTTGTTTATTTGCAAACTTAGGAATTGGAAGAAAAATTAGAAGAACTACTGAAAGCATTCCAAGAAGCAGTAAATGAGAAAATGAAATGTCAAGCAGAAGCCGATGCAACTAATGCTACCATTGATTTAGCCAACCGATTAGTAAATGGATTAGCCTCAGAGAAAGTAAGGTTAGTATACTCACAAAAGTAAAGCGACTTGCTTGTTACTATCAGAGTTTTCTATAAATCTTGAAAAGTTATGACTTAAATGGTATCACAGTAAGAAATTAAACAAATACGTTTTAGTAGTTGATTAAAAAGAAACCTAAAACAAATTTATTTCTCAGATGGTCAGCAACGGTAGTGGATCTAAAGGAGTCGGGAGTCATGCTGCCGGGTGATGTGCTAGTTGTAACAGCGTTCATATCGTACTTCGGCTGTTTCACTCGGCGATAT